>JBBPBX010028438.1:0-36577 GCA_038048925.1 Garcialebias charrua
ATAATAATAATAATAATAATAATAATAATAATAATAATAATAATAATAATAATAATAATAATTCTTTATTCATTTCATAACCTAAAAACAAATTAATTATATATTTACAACAATTATATTTACAACAATTATATTTACAACAACAACAAAAAGAAAAGAAAACAATACAATGAAATGAAAGGTAGCAGAGAGAAGAAAATAATTCTTATAATATCTGCCCCTTTTTTCTCATAAATAAAATTCAAACAATAACATTCTTCAGTTAATACAATGAAAAGTGCGTTAGAAATTGAATTAATTATAATTAAATTAATTATTATTAATTTTAAAAAATGGTGAAAATCAGAAATGCACAAATTGAAAACATAAATCTGCTGAATCAACCTGACATCTCACCAAAAAGACCAAAACATTTTGATTTAAACTCCTCTTTTGTTCACTTTGCGTGACCCTGGCACATCTGTGTGACCTCTGGCAGCTTCATTCCCCATTCGAACTTAACAACTCAGTTTCAGCAGCTTTGGCAGCGACAGCAGCTTTCATATCCTGCCGTCAAGTGTTATTGCCAGGCCAGCAGAAACAGGAGAAGTTATTTGATGCTAGCATACCTACTCTGTCTCTAAAGCCATTATTGCATCAAATATTTGATTGACAGTCAATGAAGACACTCAGTTTTAGCGTTTGAGCGAGTTGCGCTTTAAATTCAACTAGATTACACCTTTAAAAGAGATTTAAAGCTGCATCTGTCTCTGTTGATGTGCTGTGGGCCGAGCTTTTCTCAGCTTCACGCCTGGATTCGCTCCTGCTGATGATGAGCCGTCGAGCTGCACCGAGCGCCTCATTCAGCCCTGGCACGCTGAACGCCACGGCCACACCGGAACCAACTCCACCCGGGGGCCACGGCACCAAAAAGTTCATGAATGAACATCACAGTGAGTCAAACTATTTAATGTTTGGGCTTGTTGGTCTGCAAGATTCAACTGTTCTGCTCAGAAATAAACTCAATGTTTTATGTTCTGTACTACTAACCTGACAAATTTGAGTTTATTTTTCCAGGGTGAAACCTCACTTCAGTGTCACTTCAGAAAAAAAAAAGTGAAATATGCGCTAAAACTGGGGGTGATGATAAATAGTATAAAAATAGGTTTTTGTTTAAGAATCTACCTCATAACCCTAATTTTTTTAAACTAAAATTCACAAATATAGTGAAAAGGAAGACTTTCGCCACAAACCTCATGCGTTGTCCACTACATGTGTATAAACCAGGTTCTATTATAAAAATAAAAAGCTAGGCGTGCTTACATGTTTTATTTTTGTTTTCTGGCACCATTTATAACACATTAGGTTACGTTCATAAAGTTTATGTTTATGTTTATGTTTATGTTTATTAAATTTGTTCATTTTTTTACAAAAGAAACAATACAAGGCAATCTCATAATGATAGTGTACAAAATGTAAAAAAATGAAAGGTGGCAGAAAGAAGAATAAATCTTATTATATCTGCCCCTTATCTCCAGCAATCAGATTAAACAACAGTAGTCAAACCATGTAAACAATAATATTCTTCAACCAACAGTTCAAAATGACTAATTCTTTTTAGTTTTCTAACTAATACTAATACAGTACAAAATGACTAACACTTTCTAATTTTCTAACTAATACAATACACATTACGTTATTTCACATATATTTTTTTAACATATTTGTTTTGATCATTTTTTTAAATGTAAACATTGACTTGGCATTTTTAACTACATTCTCCAAGCCATTCCATAATCTAATTCCCTGAATTGAGGTAGAACGTCCCTTCAAACTGGTTCTGAATTGTGGTTTTACAAACAACTCTGTTCCCTTAAGATTATAACAACTTTGTCTTTTAACAAAGTGCATTTGGATATTTAAAGGTAATGCATTATTTTGAGCTCTATACATAACTGATAAAATATTATAGTCTACCAAATCATGGAACTTCAGTAATTTTAGTTGATAAAATAATGTACTTGATGGATGACGGTAATGCTTTCTAGTGATAATTCTTACAGCTCTTTTCTGTAATACAAAAATAGGCTTTGTGATTGTTTTACACGCATTCCCCCAAACATCAATACAATAGATTAAGTGTGGAACAATGATTGTGTTATACAACAAATACAGAGCCTTATCATTCAATAGGTCTCTGACTTTGTACAGTACTGCTATCGATTTAGCTATTTTTATTCTTACAGAATTTATGTGTTGTTTCCATGTCAGTTTGTCATCAATGATAACACCCAAAAACTTCACCTCATTCACTCTACAAATCTCAACATCCTCAATTTTGAGTGGAACATCGACAGTTTTCTTTCTATTACCGAATATCATGTAATTAGTTTTCTCTAGATTTAATGATAATTTATTTATTTTAAACCAAGTTTGTATCTTGACAAATTCTGTCTTTATCAATTCTAACATTTGTTCTATATCTTCACCTGAACAGAAAAAAGTGGTATCATCTGCGAAAAGTACACATTTAAGGAGTCCTGACACATTTACCAAGTCATTCACATATAAAATAAAAAGCTTTGGTCCAAGTACAGAGCCTTGAGGAACTCCACATGTGATATTACAGAGGTCAGATCTTACATCATTTATTTGTACAAATTGTTTCCTATTTTTTAAGTAGCTAGATACCCACTGTAATGCTGGTCCTCTAATACCATATTTGTTCAGTTTTTCAAGGAGAATGGTGTGATCAATAGTATCGAATGCTTTTTTTAAATCAACAAAGATACTGATACAGTGTTGTTTTTGATCGACAGCAGTAGTTATTTGTTCCATTAATTCCATGAGAGCCATTGATGTAGAGTTTTTTGATCTAAACCCATACTGACTGCTGCTTAGAATATTTTGTTTATCTATAAATTGGTCTAGTCTGTTTACAAATAGTTTTTCAAGAATTTTTGAAAACTGTGGTAACAAGGATATAGGTCTATAATTGTTGAATACACATTTATCACCATTTTTAAAAAGAGGAACGACCTTAGCTACTTTCATATTATCTGGAAAAATTCCTGTTGAAAATGATAAGTTACATATGTATGTGAACGGCTCAATAACATGACTCATTATGTCCTTTACAAACATCATATCCATGTCCACCCAGTCTTTCGATCTCTTGTCTGTAAGATGTTTTACTACATTCATTATTTCCTCTTTGTTAGTTCCATTTAGGAAAATACTATTTGCACAACCTGTAATTGAGTGGATCATATTTTTATCTACTTTTGGTATCTTAGCTGCAAGGCTTGATCCAACATTCACGAAATATTGATTAAATCCATTTACAATTTCATTTTCATCATGAACTTCATCGTTGTCTTTTACAAAATATTTTGAAATACCAGTTTTTGCTTTATGATTCTTCAGTACACCATTCATTACTCGCCATGTTGCTTTCATATCACCATTAGTTTTATCTAATAATTTACTATAATATTCTTTCTTATGTTTCCTTATAATCCCTACTAATTTATTTTTATACTTTTTATATTTTTCTTCTGCGCTCTGACTTCGCAATTTCAAGAAACATGAATACAAATAATTCTTTTTTTTACATGCATTTCTTAACCCTTTTGTCATCCATGGTTGATCATTCGTATTTCTCTTTGTGTAATTTGTTTGCACACAATTCTTTTCATACAGGGTTTCCAAGATATTCATAAACTCATCATATGCCCTGTTCGCATCATCAACATACACATCATTCCAGTCTTGTTTATCCAGATCCTCTTTCAATTTTTCCAAAACTTTTTTTGATGTGTTTATGATTTTTTTCTTCGTTGTGTCTGTTTTTGTGATATTTTGATCATTTTTAAATATTGTGAAAACTGGTAAATGATCACTTAAGTCAAAGTAGTTAAAGTATTTATTTATGATTGTTAACAGGTTATCACAGGTTTATAAATGCCTCATCAATAATCAATTATAATACACAGCCCCTACACTGAAGCAAAGAACTTTTATAAATACTGTATAATTAAATGTTGCTTCTTGTTGCTCAATTAACTTTTACTCATCAGCTTACATCATTGCTGCTTATTAATGATTTATTAAAAGTGTTCACAGATTATTTTAAAACTGCATGATAAATAAAAACAAGTATTTCCTCCTGAGGGCAGAGTAAAATATTTAAAATGTAAATTTAATAAGAACTCAGCTTTTCAAATGTTTATTACTGTGGGCTGCTCGGTGGTCAGTGATGGGACATCATAACCCTGAGGTTGCAGGTTCGAGCCCAGTTTGCGTCAGGATATGAATCTGGCATAAAACAGTGGCCAAATCTTTCATGCGGGTTTGTTTGCTGTGATCCTCACAGAAAAGTTGAACGCTGCGACTAAAACTCAGGGCGTCTGGGAAAAGGTTTAGCGTGAAAAGGTCAGGGAGTTCTAACCTCTGTTTGATGTGCGTGACCGGCACTGCCTGGGAAACATGATGTCATCACGTTCAGTAAAATCACATCTTTCATGTTTACAGTGAATTAAAACAATTTGCGGTTTGCTACTTGGACTATACAAATAGAAAAGCATTTATAAACTCACACTTATAGAAAGATAATGGATGTGTCTTGTGGACAATGAACTCATGTTTTAGCTTACTTTGGATCAAATCAAGCCAGTGTTAGATCATCCAGAATGTTATTAATAAATGATGGTGGAACTGTGGAGGAGGAGAGGGGGGTGCATCAGCACTGCAATAATGGGTCACTACGATGCAGAGGAGCAGTTATGAGTGTTGGAGTGACATTTGCTACAGTCAAATAATGAGGTCTCTGATTACAGGTAGTCCCTGACTTACGAACGAGTTCCGTTCCTACGGCCGTTCGTAAGACAAAAATCGGCGTAAGTCGGAAAATACGTCCAAACGGCCCCTCATACATCCAAACGGCCCCTCATACATACAGTACTGTACTGTATTTTTACCAAGCATTTCGCCTATCCTAACACATTACCCTACATAATTATCAAAAAACACATTCATTCATAGCCATAATGAAGGGGGGAAAAAAGAGTTAATTTCTTACTGGGAGCTGGTGAGCTTCCTGCAGCTTCACAGTGTTTACAACAACGTCTGTTAGCATGTTAGCTCGTTTCTCAGCTGTCTCCTGTATTTCCACGTGCAGTCTAACGGTCCAGAGTTAGCATATTTAGCATATTAGCCCCTCCTGACCTCCTCTGCTCCAGTCTGCCTGAGGTCTCCTGTGAGTTTGCAGCACGTCCTGTAAGGTTACGGTAGTTTCTCTGTAAGTCTGTAAGTTTCCATTGAGCTCCTCCCTCTCTTTCTGCTGTAAAGGCGCATAAACGGCGTAACTCGAAGCAACGCTTTTCAATGGAGCGCGTTCGTAAAGTCGAATCGCCGTAAGTCGAGGACTACCTGTATTCTGTTAGGACAATACAGCACACAGATTGTATTTATGAGGCATCAAACAGAGAATGTTTATGACATACCGGCCTAAAGGTACATCTACTGAAGAGCATTATGAAAAAGAGACGTAACAAACGGTGACAACTGTCAAACTGTGGCTCCAGCAACAACAGACACAGGTTTAGTTTGCAACAATGCACCCGAGTGATCCAAAAGTTGAATTAAACGACAGGACGGTTAACGCTGTGTGTCGTTCGCACCTTCGTCTACACTGCGTTTGTGTGTTTTGTGGACGTTTCAGGGCCGTCGTGGGCTGTTGGTGCACTCTGCGTCGTGAGTTTGTGCGTCGTGCTGTCGTGTGCTGTGTGCATTTGGAAAAAACGCTTGATGAAGAAAGACAAGGACAAAGAAAAGGACAAGAAAAAGGAGACTGAGAAAAGCAAGGGAGGCTTTGACACTGAAATGGATGGGGGTCACGATGAGGTAAGCTACCACACACACACACACACACACACACACCCATGCATACTGTATACTGCAGACACATTGTCCTTGCAATGTATCACAGTCCTGACATGTGGGTCACCCAGAACCACTAAAGTGTCAGAGCCAGTTCAAACTAATGTGCATGTGGAGCATCGCTCATGTTCAAGTAGAAGTCAGAACCAGGAGAGAAAAGTTCTGAAGAGGATCTAAAACGATCTAAAGCTGTATGACTTACCGTGATCCTCGACATGTTTTAAATATTATTCCTTCACCTGCGTGGGTGTGTCTGTGTGCAGACCACAAAGCGTGAAAGCAAAGAAACGAACCTCTCACAAACTGAGCCCAAGGAGGACGAGAAGCTCGGCAGACTACGTTTCACATTAGACTACAACTTCACAGAAAACACAGTGAGTCGCTGCTGCTTTGCACGTGTCACTTGACATCTCTGAAATGTCACATTTTTGCTCCATCAATCAGCCTGATTTATTTTATTTTAATTAATTAATTTCAGATTTAAAAAAGCACAAGAAAACTATTTACAACACCACGTAAATTAAAACAAAACAATACATGAAATGAAAGGAAGCAGAAGAAGAAAAAATCTTATTATATCTGCCCCTTCTTTAACAAAATTAATTCAAACAATTAATTCAAACAACAATAATCCACAAAAAACACAACACAATAAATAACTCATCACACTTTACCATTTGGATATAAACCAATTTATATATATATATATATTTAGAAATTTAGTTTTAATCATTTTCTTAAACATAGACATTGATTTTGCAACTTTAATATCATTTTCCAAACCATTCCAAAGACCTATTCCATGAATTAAAGTAGACCTACTCTTTAAACTAGTTCTATACTGTGGCATAACAAAAATATCTGTACCCTTAAGAATGTAAATACTTTTTCTTTTTACAAAAAGCGTTTGGATATTTGAGGGTAATGTGAAGTTCTGAGCTTTGTACAATATTAAAAGAATATTATAGTCAACCAAATCATAAAACTTCAGCATCTTAAATTTGCAAAACAAAACGTTTGATGGATGGTAATAATATTTTCTTGTAATAATCCTTATAGCTCTTTTCTGTTAAATAAAAATAGGCTTAGTTACAGTTTTACACGCTTTACCCCAAACATCCACACAATAAATTAGATGTGGGATTATAATTGTATTATATACAATGATCTTTTCTTTGTTGCTTCCCCCCTGTGGTCTGACTCCAGCTGGTTGTGGGCATCCTGCAGGCTGCAGAGCTTCCTGCCATGGATGTAGGAGGGAGCTCTGACCCTTACGTTAAACTGTATCTGCTCCCGGACAAAAAGAAAAAGTTTGAAACCAAAGTTCATCGAAAGACGCTGGAGCCAAACTTCAACGAGACTTTTACCTTCAAGGTAACTCAAACTCTGCATGTCCACATGAAAAGATGCCACGATTCAAACCGTCTGTGCTCTGCAGGTGCCGTATACAGACCTGGGAGGCAGGACGCTGGTGATGACCATGTATGACTTTGATCGTTTCTCAAAGCACGACGCCATCGGAGCCGTGAAGATCCCGATGAGCAGCGTGGACTTCAGCCAGTCTCTGCAGGAATGGAGAGATCTGCAGAAGGCAGAGAAAGAGGAGGTGGGACCTGCTTCTGTTGACGTGTTAAACGAGCTGAATCGCACATGAACGTCTCGAGAAAGGAAGAGGAATTGTAAAAGTGATGGGCGAGTGAAATACTTCTGGGTTTTCAAAGCTGATAATCAGTGGAAAACAACAATCAAAGCCTTTACTGGGTTAACCTGGTTCAGGGGCTGAAGTTTTAAACTGACCAAGTGTGTTACAGTACTGAACAGATGAAAAGTGCAACAGAAAAAATATATATTTCATATAGCAAAGCTAAAATAAAAAGCCACAAACTAAAAATTGCTTCTTATACCATGAAGAGGCTTTCACTTGAAGGATTCGAGGATTTTTTTACTGTCAGCTCACATTTGCATGTTTGCGGTACGAAATTCGAACTCAGATCCCAGATCAAGAAGCCTAACAATTAAAGGTGCTATATGTAACTTTTCTAAAAATATATTTTTAACATATTTCTTCACTCTGTCACTATCTCCTGACAGGCTGATGTTAGACAGGTAATCTCTGAAAAAAAAAACTATAGTCCCCTTGCTTCTCCAGGTGGTACTAAAAGCATTTCTAAAAACCCACAGTGACCCGCCGTTAACCAGCCAATAAAAACAGAGTTTTTAACCAGCCAATAAAAACAGAGTTTTTAACCAGCCAATAAAAACAGAGTTTTTAACCAGCCAATAAAAACAGAGTTTTTAACCAGCCAATAAAAACAGAGTTTTTAACCAGCCAATAAAAACAGAGTTTTTAACCAGCCAATAAAAACAGAGTTTTTAACCAGCCAATAAAAACAGAGTTTTTAACCAGCCAATAAAAACAGAGTTTTTAACCAGCCAATAAAAACAGAGTTTTTAACCAGCCAATAAAAACAGAGTTTTTAACCAGCCAATAAAAACAGAGTTTTTAACCAGCCAATAAAAACAGAGTTTTTAACCAGCCAATGAAAGAGCTTGTCACGCCCATCTCCCGCCTGTCCCAGCCCGCAGCGCGCATCCGCGCACGTTCTCGTTCAAAGGATTGCAAAGCGATGCAGGACTGTTTTGTATGTGACACAAATGTATTAAATTCCCCTTCTTCATCCCTGATCTGGGCTTTTCTTTTGTTTGTTTTTTGCCAAAAGTCAAGTGATCGCTTCCTCCTCCGTTGACTCCATGACTGAAACAATGAGGAAATGAATGAATTTGTCACGAGCGAATTAAACTCGGGTTCAACGTGGCTGCGTGAGACTCTGCAGGTTTCCTGGTGTTCTGGTGTGCTGGACCAGCGCTCCCTGTTTTTATTTTATTTTTTAGAACGTTTTATTAACATATAAACACAGAACATCGCAGCGGCTGCAGCCAGAGCCAGCTGCAGCTTGTGCCTTTTTTTCCCCACCCGACCTGTCAATCAATTCAGTACGCGCGTAGAGCGGCGTTCGGCCCAACGCAGAGCTATACTGCGGCCTTTAGCAACATTCCTGCTTGACAAGTAAGTGTCTTTGCTTGAATCATTTATTATTAAAACTAAACAATAAAGATAACGAAGGTTACAGTATCACATGCGCGTTCACGAGACAGGACATGCAGTGGAGGCGGAGCTAAGGAGGCTGAGTTGCAGTTCAGCCGAGAGCAAGGGGGAGGGACCAGAAACGTGTCTCTGTTCAAAAATTTTCTAAGTTCCAGCGTATTCCAGAAACTACATATAGCACCTTTAACAAATAAATAAAAACAAAAGAGTACAAATATATATAATAAATAAAGTTTTTTTTAAAAAGTACGATGAAGCTGCATTAAGTGCAGCTCGAGTTCAGCAGTCTGACAGCTGCAGCTGCTCTGAATGCTCCTCAGCCGCCTGCTTGAGGGGAGGGGCTGGAACAGACTGTGTGCAGGATGAGTGGAGTCCTTCATGATGCAGAGCGCCCTCCCCCTGCATCATGAAGTGTAGAGGTGGAGGGAAGGCTGCTCCCCACAGTCAATGTCATGGGGGGTCAAGACGATGCCACGAAAATGTCATGACATTTTAAGGAGGAAGGGTTGTTTGTGTGGACAGCCAGCGTTACTGTACTTTATTTTGACACTGTATACAATTACTGTCTGTTTCAGCTCATTCCACAAGGTTTTTTTTTGGGTGGGGGAGGAGGCAACAAGGTGACCGATGTCCCTCATTTGAGGACAATAAACAAGTTGTTCATTTTTGTGTGTTAGAGCGAGCGACTTGGAGACATATGTTTGTCCCTGAGGTATGTGCCTACTGCAGGGAAGCTGACGGTGGTAGTCCTGGAGGCCAAAAACCTGAAGAAAATGGATGTGGGTGGATTATCAGGTGAGTTAAACAATAAAAAATAAATAGATTTGCATCTGATTTAAAGTCTATGACAAAGTTGTGGCTTTAGAGTTGAAATTATTAGTTCCTATAGTGAGTCTAGTTAGAAGCATAAAACACATTTATATAAGATATGACAGCGGCTGTTACTGTTGTATAAAAATAAAGGGATATCTAAATATTATTGTTGCCTCAGACGGCACATTCAAGTCCTTTAATTACTTTTTAATGTCAGTGCTTTCATCAACCCAATCCAAGACAAACCAGGAAGCAGTCAGAAGGATGTTGTGCTTCCCTCACAGAGTTTCCACATCAGTGCCAAGCTGCTGCTCTATAAAACTCCTCTATTCTCTCCACCAGACCCTTATGTGAAGATCCACTTCATGCAGAGTGGAAAAAGACTCAAGAAAAAGAAAACCACGATCAAGAAAAACACGTTGAACCCTTACTACAACGAGTCGTTCAGCTTTGAAGTGCCATGTGAACAGATAGAGGTGCACAAAACTATACACATGCACATGCATACACACGTTACTGCGATCGTCTTAACATCTGTGGTTTGGTGTTTTGTCTTTGCAGAAGGTGCAGATAGCAGTGACTGTGCTGGACTATGACAAGATTGGGAAGAATGATGCCATCGGGAAGTTGTTGTTGAGTGGAAACAGCAGCGGGCCTGAGCTACGCCACTGGTCAGACATGCTGGCCAGCCCTCGGAGGCCAATCGCCCAGTGGCACAGCCTCAAACCAGAGGAGGAAGTCAATGCACTCATGTCCAACAAGAAATAACGCCCAACACATGCGTTTACTTCCAATGGACATTTTCCCACTTTTTTTATATCCCTCTGCGTTGAAATGTTTATCTGTTTAACATAGATTTACTTAAAACCCTGCTTGGAAATTCACAATATCGAATTATTAATCACTAAAGGCTTTAAATTTTCAACAAGTCCTTGATTGTAATTAAAATATTATTTAAATTATGTATTTAATTAGATCACCAAGTAAAGTGCAATAAAAAAAAAAGTTATTTTTCGTCTGAAGGATTTGTGTTCTGTTCTAGACTACCCTGATGAACACAATCAACCTGCAGAGGGAGACAAATGAAAGCATTTCGACACAAAATCCAGATGATTGCCACTGAATTATGGCAATTTATAACAAATTAACCATGATTCCTAGGAACATTTACTTCAGATTTTCTTTGGCTCGATAAAGTGGGTGCTCAATGTTTCAATTTCTTTTGTCCTTACAAAGATTAGAAAAACTGATTTAGACAGAGGTTTTGTGAAAAATGATTTAAAAAAAAAAAAAATATATATATATATTCAAGGATTCAAGATTCTTTATTTGTCATTCAACCACGGTGGAACAAAATTGTGTACACAGGGTCCCAGTTACATCCAACAAAAGTATTAAAATGTAAAAGAAAAACAGTAATAAGATCTAAGATATGGACTAATTAAAAAAAATATATATATATATACTAAGCAATAATGGCATAAAACAATATGAACAACAGCATGAACATGAGTCTGTATGAGCAGATGAACACAGCAACATGAAACTGAAAGTTATGCACCATAACTCATGTTCCCTGAAGGAAGGGAACGAGGTGCAACATACTTGCTATGGGAATTGCGCCCCCGTGCGATTACCTGAAGGAATACATTCACGCCTTTTATGGCAGGGGGCGTCACCCCGCGCCAGAGGTACCGCCTTTTAGGTACTTAGGTGACTGACACCCCTCCAACTGTCTCCAAAATTGCACTTCAGCAAGCTTTCAGCATTGAAAAGGGCCAGCTATGTTGCACCTCGTTCCCTTCCTTCAGGGAACATGAGTTATGGTACATGACTTTCAGTTCCCTTATCAGTCAGTCACTCGGTGCAACATACTTGCTATGGGAACGTAATTCACTCACGCCCTTGAAATGCTCAGTAAAATGCCTGTTAGTGTGAACGCCTGCCCTTGACCAGAAGGCATCTCAAAGCTACTTTCTATTGTGTATTAGAAAGAACAGCCTGAGTGACATCACACGCAGTAATATCCAAACTGTAGTACTTTGCAAAAGTGTTTAAAGAGCTCCAGTTCGTAGCAGCACAAATGTCTGCAACTGACACGCCCTTGAACAATGACCAGGAAGTGGCCAAGCCCCTGGTTGAGTGAGCATGGACTCCAGGGGGCACTTGTTGACCTTTGCTACGTATGCCCTTTTAATGGCCTCCGTCACCCAATGTGAGAGGCGCTGTCTTGATAGGGCCTTTCCTGTAGCAGGTGCGGCAAAGCAGAGGAACAGTTGGTTTGTTTTCCTCAATTCGGCTGTTCTCTGCATGTAGGTGCATAACACCCTCATTGGGCAGAGAGCCTGTAGCCTTTCCTGTTCCTGAGTGAGGACAAGAGCAGGTGGAAAGGAGGAGAGATCAAAGTCTAGACTCCTATGGTTCAGAGTCAAGACCTTGGGAGTGTATGCGGGATTAGGCCTTAGTGTGACCTTTGACCCGTCAGGGGCGAATCTGGTACACATTGGATCTACAGACAATGCATGGAGGTCACCCACGCGTTTTGCCGAGCAAAGAGCCAGGAGAAGAGCAGTTTTATAAGATAGAAGATCTATCTATCTTAATCTCGCTCAGAGGCTCAAATGGCGGGTCGCAAAGAGCCCCCAAGAATAGGCCAAGATCCCAACCAGGGGTCAAGGTCCTGCTGGGTGGCTTGGTTCGAAGCACACCTTTCATATAACTCATTATGATTGGATGTGCTCCAGGAGTCCTATGTCCCCAGCCCTTGTGACAGGCAGAGATAGCTGCAAGGAACACTTTAATTGTTGAATAAGAACGACCCTTTTCCAGTAAATCCTGGAGGAAAGTTAGTAGTTGAGCCAGGTCGCAAGCATAAGAAATGATATTTCTTTCTGCGCACCAGGCTTCGAAGATACGCCACTTTTGCGCGTATAGATACTGTGTTGAAACGGCACGGGCATTTTGTATGGTTTTCACCACATTCTCAGGCAGGTCAGAAGCCATCAGCTTGTCCTTTTCAGCTAACAGGCTGGAATTAATTCCAGATCCTGGTCTAAACAGCTGGGCTGTGACTTCCTGTGTGAGTCTTTGAGGGTCAACCAGGTTGGGGAGTGGGCCTCCACGTTGATGTGTTAACAGACTTCCCTGATCGAGTCTCCTCGAAGACAGATGGAGTCTATTAAATTTATTAGATTGAGTCGGGACAGGAAAGCTACCGTTTCCCTCCAAAATAGGATTTATTGGATTGAGGGGCTGCTGCTTCTGTAAACGAGCAGATCTCCTGATTCCAATTGTTGTCCCACCCAGTGGGATACTGTTGTGTGGGAACAAGTTTGATGCAGCTTTGTGAGGAAAGTCACGTGCTGCTCTTTTACCGCTCGAGCGTTGCGTGTCCTTCATGAATAATAAAGAAGCAGCAGCAACGTGTGAACATGGGGATGGTCCTTTGTGACCGGCAGACTCAAGATAATTTGTTGATAAGGAGCCCAGTTTCCTTTCAAAATCAGGAGGAAAATTCTGGTTAAACTCCGATCCTTTTACACACACAGTAACGTGATCACAACCACTCCTTTGAGGGTGTGAAAATTGTGTCTGCCTTGGGGCATCCGACGTGCTTTCCTGTGGTGCGAACCTGTCACTTGTTCATCTGGTTAGTGTATTAGCCGGCCCCTTGCTCATAATGGAGCAGGGGCTGGGACACATGCCCTTTCCCACCTGTCTCCGCGAAAGTTGTAGGGTCTGTTCACAGACGCCTCTGGGTCTGTCTTCTGGAGACAGGTCCTGAGGCACCCTGCTGGGGCTTATTGAAAAGGCTGGCACCCCATGAGCCGTGAGGGAGGGGGATGTGCCCCCCCTTTTATGACGGCTGACAGGCCAGAGAGGCCAGTATTGTTGACATTATTTGGTGTAGTTTTTTTTTTTGATCGTCAATAAAACAGGGATGTGCTGTTTTATGAGTTTTATTCGTGCTTACTGTCATGATCGGCTGTTTAGTGTTTGAACCCGCGTGCAGAAAAACAGACTGGCTCACGAATGTAAAATGAAAAATGATTTATTTAACAAAAATAATAACGCTGATAGTGGAGCATAAACACTTACTGAAAGGAGATGAGATGAGCAGATCACACACCGTGGAAAGACAAAGCCCCGGTGCTCAAGGAGTGAACACAGAGTTTAAATACTGACACAAACGAGACAGTGAGGAACACCTGGGGTGATTAGAATGAGGATGAGGATGAATGATTAAGGATGAAGGCCTGAGCACAGAGAGACAGACTGAGGAGTGGGAAATGACAGAGACTGAATGAGATACACAGAAACCAGTAATCACAAAGCTCAGAATAACAAAGTATGACAGGAGGGGAACACAAAATAAAATACACAAATTAACATAAAGAAACAGACAGGGACAGAGCCTAAAGAAACAGACAGGGACAGAGCCTGACATAACAAGGGTAGCACCTGACACCCCAAGACTGACCCCACAAGAACAAGGGCGGGCGGAGGAAGGCAACAGGCAGGACGGCGGGCCAACATCAGCCAGATCCGGGGGGGCGCCCAGGAGGTCGCCCATCACCATCAGCCAGATCCCGGGGACGCCCAGGAGGCCGTTCATCGTGCGGTGTCATGTCAGGCGGGCGACCGGGCGGCCGTCCATCGTGTTGCGCCATGTCAGGCGGGCGACCAGAGTATCGTCCAGCAACGGCAGGAACCAAAAACACATTGTCAGGAACGGAGTCGGCAGGAACCAAGATGATGGCGGCCGGTACACTGACATTGCTGGCTGGCAACCACACTTCGTTGGTTGGTACACTTTCGTCGCAGGCCAGTACACTCTCGTCGCCGGCCGGTACACCCACGTCGTCTGCCGGTACACCCACGTCGTCGGCCGGTACACCCACATCGTCGGCCGGTACACCCCCGTCGGCGGCCGGTACACCCCCGTCGTTGGCCGGTACACCCCCGTCGTCGGCCGGTACACCCCCGTCGGCGGCCGGTACATCCCCGTCTGCAGCCGGTACACCCACGTCGTCGCCAGGACCCCCGTCATTGGGCGCCGAGACGTTGTTGGATGCCGATACGGGCGATGAGACGTTGTTGGGCGTCGAGACGGGCGATGAGACGTCGTTGGGCGTCGAGACGGGCGATGAGACATCGTTGGGCGCCGAGACGGGCGATGAGACGTCGTCGGGACCCTCGTCGTCGCTAGGACCCTCGTCCTCACTGGGACCCTCATCATCTTCTTCATTGCCAGGACCCTCGTCGTCATCGGGACCCTCGTTGTCGCCGGGACCCTCGTCGTCGCCGGGACCCTCGTCGTCGCCGGGACCCTCGTCGTCGCCGGGACCCTCGTCGTCGCCGGGATCCTCTGAGACGTCGCTGGGACCCTCGTTGTCGGGACCCTCTGAGACGTCTTCAGTCGGTGAGTCTGCCGTCGAGACGTCTGCTTCAGTCGGCAAGACCGGCGTTGAGACGTCTGCAGTAGCCGAAGCGTCAAGGTCTGCAGCAACCGAAGCATCTAGGTCTGCAGCAGCCGAAGCGTCGAGGTCTGCAGCAGCCGAAGCGTCGAGGTCTGCAGCAGCCAAAACGTCGAGGTCTGCATCAGCCAAAACGTCGAGGTCTGCAGAAGCCGAAGCGTCGTGGTTTGCAAGCAGCTAGAGACGGTGGAGTCTGGGCTACAGCAACTGAAGAAGCAAAGACCAGAGATGGCAAGTACTTTGCCACAAAAGCTGCCTGCCAACGTTCCAGCTCCTCCTGTGACACCCTCTCTCCCTCCTCCAGAAAGCGAAGGCTGGGCTGTACATCTGGTGGTGAGTGAGGAGGAGACAGACAACGGGGTGCAACGGCGAGGCGAGGTGGAGAGGGATGAAGCTGAGCGTCGGTGGTCTTGCCTCTTCTTTGCCGCCTCTTCCTGCTGCGTTGGTGGTGCGAGCTGAGGACGGGCGCACCCCAGAGTTCATCCTCCAGCTCAGCGTCATCGTCTGACCACAGCAGCAGATGTGACGAGCAATAAGCCGGCGGGGTGGAGGAAGAAGCTGGCTTAAAAGCCAGGCGGCTCCCCCAGAACTGAGACCTCATTTCCTCTTCCTCCACAAGAAGAGGTGATGGTAGGATCTCCACCTCCGGGCTGTGGTGACCTCGTCTCCGGACGGGTTCAGTCCGAAACGCCCCCCACCGGATCACAGGCTCCTCCATCCGTTCCTGTTTCTCCTTGTCCCTCTGAGCAGTTTTGTCTGCCTCACGGGCGAGCCATTCAAAAATACCTATTTTTCTGCTGGGCTCTTTCTGATGACCGGGGCTTTCTGTCATGATCTGCTGTTTAGTGTTTGAACCCACGTGCAGAAAAACAGACTGGCTCACAAATGTAAAATGAACAATGATTTCTTTAACAAAAATAATAATGCTGATAGTGGAGCATAAACACTTACTGAGAGGAGATGAGATGAGCAGATCACACACCGTGGAAAGACAAAGCCCCGGTGCTCAAGGAGTGAACACACAGAGTTTAAATACTGACATAAACGAGACAGTGAGGAGCACCTGGGGTGATAAGAATGAGGATCAGCTGTGAATTGAGCAAGATGGCCGCGCTCAGACCAGCCGCAGCTTCATGGGCTCCCAGAACATCCCCAGTTTTTAGTAGTTTTAATAGTGTTTTTGTACCTGACTCTGCGCGTTTTTTGCGGGTGAATTATAGCCGAACTGAGCTGTTGAGAATTGGAGCGGATTTACCACAAGGCACAGCTGAAATCAGCAACGAACTCAAATCAGAGCTCGGAAGATTGGATCTGCTTAGATCATCTTTCTGGAAGCAGATGCGCGGAGGAAAGAAAAGAAAGCGGTGCTCTCGAGGGAAAAAGCGTGGCTGTCGAGCAGGAATAATGACGAGACTACGGGCAGACGCTAAAACCGGGAGACCGCCGATGCCGGCTCTCTTTCTGTCCAACGTGCGTTCGCTCGACAACAAGATGGATCTGCTTCGTCTGAGAGTAACAACGTCGGAGGAGATGAGGAGATGTTCGGTGCTTTGTCTCACGGAAACATGGATTAATGAGGACACTCCTGACTCTGTTTATGAGTTGGATAATAAACTATTTTTCAGAACGGACCGGTGCATCGAGACTACGGGGAAAACGCGAGGCGGAGGCGTCTGCATTTACGTTAACAAAGACTGGTGCACGAACTGTGCCGTTATCAGCAGGATCTGCTCAGCTGCTGTGGAGCTTTTAACAATAAGATGTAGGCCACATTATCTTCCCCGCGACTATTCAGCGATAATAATAAGCAATGTTTACATAGCACCCGATGCTAATGCCAACGACGCCCAGGGAGAAATTCATGACTTACTCACCTCGCTGCAGTGTAAATATCCTGAGGGGTTTTTCATTGTTTCCGGGGACTTCAATCACGTGGATTTACGTGTCATCCTTCCAACCTTCAATCAGCACGTTTTCACAGCAACACGAGGAAATAAGACATTAGACCAGGTCTACACGAATGTGAAGGGGGCGTACACGGCGAAGCCACGCCCACCGCTCGGGGCTTCCGACCATCGCTCCCTGTTATTGGTCCCTAGACAGCTCCCCCCACTCAGACGTTCGATGCCGGAACAAAGAGTGATCACATCGTGGCGCCAAGATAGTTCCCCCATGCTAAGAGACTGCTTTGAAAACACAAACTGGTCTGTCTTCAAAGAGGCAGCTACGAATGGAAGTTCAGTTGACCTGGAACTTTATGCTTCCTCAGTCCTGGGTTACATCAGTACATGTGCTGAAAATGTATCCATAAGAAAGTGTGTTAAATTTTACCCCAATCAAAAACCCTGGCTAAATAAGGATGTCCGCACCCTGCTGGCAGCCAGGGACACTGCATTCAAGTCTAAAGATACTGAGGAGTTGAGAAAGTGCAGGAGAGAACTGGATGATGGCATAAAGAAGGCCAAAGCCGCGTATGCACAGAGGATCGAGGGACAGTTCACCTCACATGATCCAAGGAGCATGTGGCAGGGCATCAAATGCTTAACAGACTACAAGGGCAAAAGCAAACAATGCCCCAGGGACCCATCCCTGCCTGATGCCCTCAATAAGTTTTATGCACGTTTTGATGATCCAAACAGACCAACTAGCACCAGACTCACCTCATCACCAGACGAGGAGCACCTCAAAGTGACCGCAGCAGAAGTGAGAGGTAGTCTCAGAAGGATCAACCCTCATAAAGCTACGGGTCCAGACAACATCCCAGGGAAAGTTCTGAAGGAATGTGCGGACCAGCTCTGTGAGGTGCTGGCTGACATCTTCACCACCTCACTTTCACTGGAGTCAGTTCCCACCTGCCTGAAGACTGCCACCATCATCCCAGTCCCAAAAAGCTCCACAGTGACTGGTCTGAATGACTATAGACCGGTGGCTCTCACCCCGATAGTCGCTAAATGTTTTGAGAAACTGGTCATGTCCCACATCAAGACAGCCGTCAACATCAACGAGGACCCTCATCAATATGCATACCGTGAGAACCGATCAACAGAGGACGCCATCTCCTCTGTGGTCCACACTGCTCTCACCCACCTGGATCAGAAGGACTCATACGTGCGTCTGCTCTTTGTGGACTTCACATCTGCCTTCAACACCATGATCCCCCAAACTCTGATAGACAAACTATCCACACTTGGACTAAGCCCCTCTATTTGTAACTGGGTACTAGACTTCTTAACAGACAGACCACAGTCCGTGAAGATCCACAACTTCTCCTCCTCCACCATCACCCTCAGCACTGGCTCTCCTCAAGGATGTGTGCTGAGCCCTCTTCTGTTCACTCTGCTCACATATGATTGTACAGCCACACATCCAGGCTGTCATATTGTTAAGTTTGCAGATGATACAGCTGTGGTGGGATGCATCACAGATAATGATGAATCCAGCTACAGACAGGAGGTGGAACATCTGGAGAGCTGGTGCAAAGAGAACAACCTTCACATGAATGTGAAGAAGACGAAGGAGATGATTGTGGACTTCAGAAGGAACAAACACACCCACACCCCACTGTATATAGGTGGATCTGCGGTGGAGGTGGTCTCCAGCTACAAGTACCTGGGTGTACACTTGAATGATAACCTCAGCTGGAGCAATAACACCACCAGCCTGATCAAGAAAGGTCATCAGAGACTCTACTTCCTCAGACGGCTGAGACGAGCTGGTCTGAGAAGCCCAGTCCTCACCTCGTTCTACAGGTGTGCAGTGGAGAGCGTCCTGTGCTCCAGCATCAACGTGTGGCATGGAGGCTGCACAGTTGCAGAGAGGAAAGCTCTACAAAGAGTGGTGAAGGCTGCACAGAAGTCTGTGGGAGTCAGTCTCCCCACCATCACAGACATTTACACCTCCAGATGCAGAAAAGAGCCACCTGCATCATGAAAGACCTCACTCACCCAGCACACTCACTCTTTGCACCACTCCCCTCGGGACGGAGGTTGAGGAGCATCAAATGTAGAACCACTAGACTGAGGAACAGCTTCTACCCTGAGGCTGTCAGACTCATGAATAAATAAATAATAAGAATAAACACTGCAAAATGTCACATCATGCTGATACTGATCTGTTTCTTGTTGCTGCGTTCATCTGTGACCATCTGCTCATGTTCGTGCTGCTGTTTATAATGATGTTTTTCTACTACATTAGGGCTTAGTGTATTACTAGCTGATGTCTCTCTTAGTTAATCCTAGATGTTATTATTGTTTTTCTCTTGCATTTGTTGTTGGATGTAACTGGGACCCTGTGTACATAATCTCGTTTTCAACACATGTACCACATGCGGTGCAAATGACAATAAATTCTCTCTGACTCTCTGACTCTCTGACTCTGAATGATTAAGGCTGAAGGCCTGAGTACAGAGAGACAGACTGAGGAGTGGGAAATGACAGAGACTGAATGAGATACACAGAAACCAGTAATCACAAAGCTCAGAATAACAAAGTATGACAGGAGGGGAACACAAAATAACATACACAAATTAACATAAAGAAACAGACAGGGACAGAGCCTAAAGAAACAGACAGGGACAGAGCCTGACACTTACGTGTAACGACATACATGATTTGACGTCACTCACAGCAGGGAGAACATGGTTTGTGCATGCAACAGAGTTATCAGCCATTTGTACTTTGCTACAAATAAAGTCTGAACAATGAGCGAACACCCCCGTTACCGCGTGGGCGGGAGGTCGTCTAAAATGCAAACGTGGACCTGGTTCATAAGGCATGTTTTTGACGAGTGTCCCGGCTCGCCGAGGAGGCCCTATGCCTGCTCGCTTGGCGTGGGACAAACCTATTTTTGCTCCATGCGTGCTCGGAGCGAGGTTGGCTCGGCGGGGGTCTCTGCCGAGGTTCTTCCTCGTATGCTGTCCGCTTCTGCGGTGGCGCACGCGTCGTCGAGCGGTGCCGCGGCTGTGCAGGTCTGCCTCCAGCAGGCTCTCTGGGGGGGGCGAAACTCCGACGAGGAATGCCCACCCTGAGGGCTTCAGCCTGCCTGCGCCTTTGGTCCAGCTTGGTTTGGATTCGCTCCAAAGTCTGGCCAAAAAGTCCCTCCGCTTCTATCGAGTGGTGGAGAAAAGGCACCTTTTGTCCCTCCGGTAAATCTGTCAACGTCATCCACCGCGATGACCACTTCCGCCATACCTCTGCCCTAAGCCACAGCAGCCGTCCCATCACACGGAGAACAAAGTCTGTTGCTCTGAGGGCTTCGTCCAGTAATTCAGCAGCAGCTTGCTTATCGAAGGTTTCCTGCAGTTGTTGGAGTTGTTCTGCGAGGTAAGCCTGCATCATCGCGGACGCGTTTATGGCGCGTGCCGCGAGTCCTTGAGCTCTGTAGCACTATCTTTCGCTAGTCCAGCAGTACGCAGGGAAAAATTCTCTGTGCGCTCTGTGCAGGGAGAGAGCTCACCTCAAGTTGAGCGATGGAGCAGCAGAGAAGTCCCGCGAAGAGAGGTAGTTCAGATTTTGTGAGGTGAAGGGCAAAAAGAGACAGTTGGAGGGGCGTCAGTCACCTAAGTACCTAAAGGGCGGTACCTCTGGCGCGGGGTGACGCCCCCTGCTATAAAAGGCGTGAATGTATTCCTTCATGTAATCACGCAAGGGCACAATTCCCATAGCAAGTATGTTGCACCGAGAGACAGAACTGAAAGGGAACAGATCAGCAGCGACATGAAACAGATCCGCAATAACATGAAACAGATCAGCAGCAACATGAAACAGATCAGCAGCGACATGAAACAGATCAGCAGTGACATGAAACAGATCAGCAGCGACATGAAACAGATCAGCAGCGACATGAAACGGATCAGCAGCAATGTGAAACAGATCAGCAGCGACATGAAACAGATCAGCAGCAATGAAACAGATCAGCAGCGACATGAAACAGATCAGCAGCAACATGAAACAGATCAGCGGCCGTGGCGTAGTGGTAAGGGCAGTCGTCTCCCGATCGGAAAGTTGGCGGTTCGACTCCCGGGACCCGCACCATGTGTCGTTGTGTCCTTGGGCAAGACACTTAACCCTGAGTTGCTCCCGGTAGGACTGGAAAGCACCTTGCATGGTAGTCTGCCGCCACCGGTTTATGAATGTGTGTAGCATTCAATATATGTGTAGCACTTTGAGATTTTCAGTAATGAAAAGTGCGTTATAAATTGAATTAATTATTATTATTATCAGCAGCGACATGAAACGGATCAGCAGCAACATGAAACAGATCAGCAGTGACATGAAACAGATCAGCAGTGACATGAAACAGATCAGCAGCAACATGAAACAGATCAGCAGTGACATGAAACAGATCAGCAGCAACATGAAACAGATCAGCAGCAACATGAAACAGATCAGCAGCAACATGAAACAGATCAGCAGCAACATGAAACAGATCAGCAGCAACATGAAACAGATCAGCAGCAACATGAAACAGATCAGCAGCAACATGAAACAGATCAGCAGCAACATGAAACAGATCAGCAGCAACATGAAACAGATCAGCAGCAACATGAAACAGATCAGCAGCAACATGAAACAGATCAGCAGCAACATGAAACAGATCAGCAGCAACATGAAACAGATCAGCAACATGAAACAGATCAGCAGCAACATGAAACAGATCAGCAGCAACATGAAACAGATCAGCAGCAACATGAAACAGATCAGCAGCAACATGAAACAGATCAGCAGCAACATGAAACAGATCAGCAGCAACATGAAACAGATCAGCAGCAACATGAAACAGATCAGCAGCAACATGAAACAGATCAGCAGCAACATGAAACAGACAGCAACATGAAACAGATCAGCAGCAACATGAAACAGATCAGCAGCAACATGAAACAGATCAGCAGCAACATGAAACAGATCAGCAGCAACATGAAACAGATCAGCAGCAACATGAAACAGATCAGCAGCAACATGAAACAGATCAGCAGCAACATGAAACAGATCAGCAGCAACATGAAACAGATCAGCAGCAACATGAAACAGATCAGCAGCAACATGAAACAGATCAGCAGCAACATGAAACAGATCAGCAGCAACATGAAACAGATCAGCAGCAACATGAAACAGATCAGCAGCAACATGAAACAGATCAGCAGCAACATGAAACAGATCAGCAGCAACATGAAACAGATCAGCAGCAACATGAAACAGATCAGCAGCAACATGAAACAGATCAGCAGCAACATGAAACAGATCAGCAGCAACATGAAACAGATCAGCAGCAACATGAAACAGATCAGCAGCAACATGAAACAGATCAGCAGTGACATGATGAAACAGATCAGCAGCAACATGAAACAGATCAGCAGCGACATGAAACAGATCAGCAGTGACATGAAACAGATCAGCAGCAATGTGAAACAGATCAGCAGCGACATGATGTGATTTTTTACAAAAAATTATATATCTTATCAGTTCTGAATTGAATACTGTAATTATTTTTTCAGTTTATAGATTACAGTTCATTAAGTTTATTAACACATGAATATTTGCATTATAAAGTTTTTATTTTTAGGTATGCCAGATGAACATATGGAGTCAGTGTCTGAGTACAACATTCACACAAAGGTGCTGCTGGCAATCTGCTGTTATTCATTCAGGTGAGGGGTGGGGGTGGAGGTGGGGGCTGTCTCCTCCAGGTACAGGCACCATCCAGCTGCTGCCCTCCACATATCCCAAGTTCCTCTCAGGACAGGTGAGATGTGCCGTTAACGTTTCGGTGTGAATTCCTCTCGGGCTCTGAGATGAACGTGAAGTGGACATTGAAACGATTTCTTCTCATGTCGTTTTCAGTCTCCCACCTGCTGTTACTTGAGGGTAAGCCACATCATTATTCTTATTGTCCAGATTTGTGTGTATTTCAAATAGTTATTAGTGGTTTTTTTTTTAATTACCACAGCTGATTTATAAAATGTGGTGAGTTAATCTAGGACATTAGAAATTACATATGAGCACGATATATTGAGATAATCTACAACAGGGGTCACCAACCCTTTTGAAACTGAGAGCAACTTTGTGGGTACGGAGTCATACAAAGGGCACCGTTTGATAAACTCTTCGGAAATAACAAAGCATAAATTGAAAAAACTATATAATAAACATATTTTTACGAACATATTTTTAAGATAGACGTTATAAAATATATATAAATACAAAAAAAAAGAATAACAACTGAATAAAATGAAAATTTAAATGCAGTTTAGTAGTGAGTTGTGCTATTTTTAGAACAGGTCCGAGGGCACCTCAAATGGTCCTTGGGGGCACCCGGGTGCCCGCGGACACCATGTTGGTGACCCCTGATCTACAATATGTTCAATAAAACCTTTAGTCTGATGATGTGATTTTAATTTTAGGAGCTCAGATCCAACGTTCAGTGGCAGAAGGAAGATCCCAGAGGTAAATAAATGAAACAGATTGTTACAAAATGTCATGTAAACCCACACTTTCTGTTTCTGGATGGGACAATTGTGCGTGACAGAGACTGCAAATGAATGTGTGTGTGTGTGGGTGCGTGTGTGCTTGGACTTTTACCTGTGAGGCTTCAGTAAAAAGTAGTTTGGAGTCTGGATTCAAGTGGCGTAAAGTGCACTTCTCCCTCTGACTGTTTCTTCCCACTAATGTGTGTGTTTGTGTGTGTGTGTGTGTGTGTGTGCAGACGGGCTAATGCACTCCGGAGGAAACGGGATCTCCTTGGGGAGGAGGTTTGTACACTACACCTAAGAGAACCAGAGCAGGTCAGGGCACCCACATGCGCACAACACCTCACTCGGCACAAAGCTGTCTTTGTAAGCACCGAGACACGCACAGCATCTCTCCCACTCAGCCTGTTGTGACTTTCAACTTACAGCAGCAGGAACACAGCAGGTGCAGGCCTGAGTCAGTGATGCTGTGAAGGCAGAGACTCCTTCAAGGAACTGATCTAAGTGTCTATTGTTTCTTGTTTTCCAAGACATATAGGCCATTGTTGTCAGAGGGTACTCTGTCACGCAGTATTTTGCACAACTACACAGCCAGAGATTCCTCTTCAGGTAAAAATCCTGTACATGAAGCGATCCCACACGTTTAAAACCCAACCCAGGAGTAAACAGTTCTGTTCATCATGTCTTTTACAGAATACTGCGACTGTCTTAATGGTGGTTGGTGTCAGGAGGGCGGTGTGTGTGACTGCGCTCAGTTCCAGGCCCTGGGAGACCGCTGCCAAATTAGTAAGTAATATGTGCAATCTCCTCCCTTCGTAAGGCTGCTTCCTGGTCCCTTGCTGCTGCTTCCTGGTCCCTTGCTGCTGCTTCCTGGTCCCTTGCCTCCCGTGCTTCATCTAAAAGAAGACGAATGTGTTGATCCCGCTGTGCCCGGTTCAGTTTGTCTTCCGCTTGCATCGCTGTAATAAAAGACTGGTCTTTACTTAATACTCTCTTTCTCTTGCCTAGACACACGGAAGAAGAAATGGCAGGTGGTCAACAAAAATCCAGTCAAGTTACTGTAGCACTATGGCTGTGTTTATTCTCACATAATTGTGCATATCTGTGTAAATTGGCAATATTTGGCAATATTTGGTCTAAAAATGTGTTTACGGTAGTTCTATGGGTTGAACTGGTGGATTACACCTTAATTTTCTTATTTGTGCAAACGCTCATGTGTGACATGTCTGCTCATGTGTGATGTCACACAGGTGGTTCAAGCAGAGCCAATCCCCTGCAGAGATGAGAAGTGCATACCTTATATGGAAGTGCTGCATTTCACTCCTGACAAGCGGTTTTATTTTTATTTTCATTTTTTTAGGCCTTTGGTTTTGGATGGAATGGGTGGAATAGATAAATACATCTACATGTTTATTCTTTGTTGTTGCTTGGTGTATGTTGTTGGCTAGAGGTTTAATTTGTTTTAGGTTGTTGCAGGTGGAGGCGTGAACAAAAGCACAACTCTACCTCCACCCCTCCTTGTCTCTCGACACGCCCATTTTCAGGGAGATTTTGGAAGGAGGAGTTATCGTCTCAACCTGGGTTTAGTTTCACTTTAAGAGTTCATTTAAATCCCACATAAGTCGGTCACACAAATAGATTCAAAGTAAATGTTTATTTGCTTTTGCATGTTAGTGACAATTGTGGATTTCATATTATTGCTCAAAATACTAAAATAAGTGACTTTAATTGTGCAATTTCGTTATTTTGATTGGTCATTTGAAACAGATTCAGATCTGTTGGCTAATTATGACTGGCTGAAAGTACGGACATGGGCAGGTGCTGGTAACCTGTGGAGGTGGGTGTGTGAAGAAAGGAGAGAGGAGGGGTGGACGGAAAAAAAGTTTGATGAGACCTGAAACTCATGTTGGAGAGAGACTGCAGGAACAGGAATGACTTTTGAGGATAAAGGTCCACAGAGCATGAAGGACTCTGCTCATGGAAAGTCCATAGGAGTGAAGAGGACCCAAAGCAGGAGCGGAGCGGCTGAGACGCGGGGGCGAGAGCCACGAGAAGCTATGGTGTGCTAAAGCTAGATTTGTACTCGACGCGGCGCGCAGTGCGCCAGGGTGCGCGCGCCAAAAGTGATGCAATATCACCGTCCCCGCCCCTGCGCGCAGGCCCCGCGTGTCGTTTTGGCGCGTGTCGTGCACCTCAGATTATTTGAAACTCAGCAAGGCTAGTGCGCGCACCGTGGGCGCTACTGACTTGATTGACAGGTCGGGTGGGGACCTCACTTGACAGCCTTCACGCTCTTCACGCCAGAGCCTGCAGCTGTCTGCGCCACTGTGGTCGTGGAGACGGCGTCGTGACGCATGGAGGAATGTTTTGTATGTGATACAAATGTATTAAATTCCCCTTCTTCATCCCTGATCTGGACTTTTTTTTTTTGCCAAAAGTCAAGTGATCGCTTCCTCCTCCGCTGACTCCATGCATTAAAACCGCAAGACACAATAACTGTTGTTCTATTATGATTTGCTCCTCTAATAAAGACAACAGTTCAGCACGCGAGCGGAAAGCCTTTTTTTGTTGTTGTGTGATTTCAAACAGTTCTTCTTCTACGGTAGATTTCTTCTTCTACACCCTTTCTTGCAACATATGCACAAGTTTTAGAGAGTACTGCCACCTGCTGGTCCGTAAAAGAAAAGCACTTTGCCATGCGCCGCCGTGCGTCAACTATAAACACAGCGGCGACACTGTAAACGCAGGAAGCCGCACGGCTCAATGTGTGCGCAGTGCGCACGCTCCAGCCAGCGGACCACAGCGCGAGTATAACTCGGCCTTAAATCTAAGCTAACATGCAGTTGTCGATCCTGATAAGCCAACTCAAAGATACCCAGCATACTGGAAACTAAATAGTTCTTTATTACAAAACGAATCTTTAATTGAAATAATAAGGAAAAAAATCTCAGAACGTTTTGAGACTGCAGAAGATACAGAAGAATATCAAAAACAATGGGAGCTTTTAAAATATGAGCTGAGAAGATTGTTTATAGAAACAAGTTCTAAACTAAAAAAGGAAAATAAATCAGATGAAAGTAATCTGATAGCCAAATTAATCTCGCTATCATCCATATTGCCAGAAAATCTATCTGAACAACAGCAAGCAGAACTCCTTACTGCACAACTAAAACTTGATCAATTATATGGGGGGGCGGTCGTGGCACAGTGGTAATGGCAGTCGACCCCCAATCGGAAGGTCGGAGGTTCGAGTCCCGCATCCGCCCACCATGTGTCGTTGTGTCCCTGGGCAAGACACTTAACCCTGAGTTGCTCCCGGTAGGTCTGGATAGCGCCCTACAAGGCAGGCTACTACTAACGGTGTATGAATGGGTAGATGGCTCGTATTGTAAAGCGCTTTGGGGCTCCTCAGAGGGGGCTGGAAGGCGCTATATAAATAAGCTCCATTTACCATTTACCATTTTATATATCAATAAAGCTAAAGGTGCATTTGTACATTCAAGAGCGAAATGGTTAGAGGAGGGTGAGCAAAATTCTAGCTATTTTTTTAAGTTAGAAAAACAAAGGCAAAATAAAAATAGTATAAATAGACTCTCTTCAAATGGTGATATCATAGAAGATCCAAAAGAACTATCTAAAATTGTAAAGCGCTTTGGAGCTCCTCACAGGGGGCTGGAAAGCGCTATATAAATAAGCTCATTTACCATTTACCATAAAATGTGTGAGAACTTCTATAAAAAACTATATAAAAAAAGATGTATTAGTTTTAGATAACTGGCGCCCCATCACATTATTAAATAAGGATTATAAAATTTTAGCATTATGCTTAGCAAATAAATTGAAAAAAGTACTTCATGATGTTATTGGGGAAACTCAAAATGGTTTTATGGCGGGAAGACACATAATTGATAATATAAGGCTTATCTTAGATTTATTAGACTACGCAGACTTAATATCAGAAAATAGTTTTGTTCTCTTTCTTGACTTCCATAAAGCGTTTGACTCACTGGAACATGATTTTTTATTTAAAACTTTGGATCTGTTCGGTTTTGGTGAGCACTTTAAGAAATCAGTACGCACCCTTTATGCTGGAGGCAATAGCTCAATTAAACTAGCTCATGGAACCTCTGGCAGATTTAATGTTGAGCGTGGAATTAGACAAGGTTGTCCAATTTCTCCATTTTTGTTCCTTCTTCCTATGGAGATTTTAGCACATTTCATTAAAAACAGCTGCATAAAAGGTATTCAGATTGCTGGTAGAGAAATATGTTTGAGCCAACTGGCAGATGACACAACTCTATTTCTAAAAGATTGCTCTCAAGTAAAGTGTGCTGTTGAGCTGCTTGGTGAATTTTCTGCAGCCTCAGGTCTCAACCTTAAAGACCGTGTAAAGTGAAATTAAATGTGTGTTTTTAGTTTGTCACATGGCATAAATATGTGTTATTAATCACCCATATAAATCTGACTGATTAAAAACATTGTTTTCCTTATAAAATTAAGTGTCAAAAATCATGAAAAAACATGATTTTGCCTTGCTCTGAAACGGTGGGGGCGTGTCAGCGCGTGGGCGTGGTTTCAGCGCAGTACTGCGCCGTGTCCATGCCCCCTTCAGAGCTGAGCTGTGTGGGGAGGCATACGGGGGAAGCAGAGATCCACCTGCTCCGTTTTTATCTGAGTTCTGGCTTCCAGCAGCTTCTTTTTCCAAGAGCACTAACAACTCTGGTTATGTTTTTAAAGTTGAGGACACATATCTCCGCTGTTATAATCAGCGCTATTTTAGAAGATGAGCGGACTCGCGGTCCGACCCGGTCACATCGCATGTGGGGTCTGTGTTCTTCACGCGGATCGCCTCTCACACACACACACACACACACACACACACGCGCGCGCGCGGGGGGGGCGCGGAGGTGCAGGTGGCATGTGGTCGCTCCAGCAGCACGCCTGGGTTGAGTACTGGAGGGAGACGGTCGGTAGCGAGTGAACGGCTCCACCGAAGAACGCATTTATACGGCTGGAGCTGCAGGGGGTGGGGCTTGTGACCGCGTGACGAAACGCGGTCACATTTAAACCACGCCTAAAAAATCCTGAAAGAGAAATATGGTTATACACAGTTTGATCTATAACTATCTATAACTATAAAAAGGGCCTTCTCCTACTCCGCTCCTGCTTCATGGAATGTCTTACAAAAAGATCTGAAGCTCTCGACCTTGACTTCTCTAAATGGTTTTCAGAATCTGTTGGAATCCTGGCAAAAACCAATGCAGATTTGTTCCTGTCTTTGATTTTATACATATACCTTATAATGTTTTGCTAGTTTTTTGATACTTTGTTAAAGGGGAGGAATTATGTATATATATATATATATATATATATATATATATATATGTATATATATATATATATATATATATATGTATATATATATATATATATATATATATATATATATATATATATATATATATATATATATATATATATATATATATTTTTTTCTCTCTCTTTTGTTTTCTATTGTTTATTGTTTGATTGTTTATTGTTTAAGGAAATTCTACCATTGCTGTTCATTGTTCTTTAGTTTTAGCAGGTCGCTTTCGTAAATGAGCCCATGAGGTTCAAAAGATTTACCTGACTAAATAAAGGTTGAATGAATGAATGAATGAAAAAACTCCCAAATTAGTTGAGCTACAATTTTGAGACTTTTTACTCATTTACAAGATTACAATTATGACATTTATAATGTTTATTGAAGAAAATGTTGAAATTCACTTTACACGGTCTTTAACTTATCTAAATGTGAATTACTCCCTTTTAAAACATGTCATGACACAGAGATCTCAGGAATCCCAGTAAAACACAAAGTTAAATATCTTGGTATCTATATTATAAAAGAGGAGGACCAAAGATTAAGTGATAACTTTAATCCCCTTGTTACTGTAATTAATAAAAAATTCAATTTATGGGTACAGAGAGATTTATCCATCTCCGGTCGTGTATTACTTTCTAAGGCTGAAGGTCTCTCCAGTTTGGTTTATGCCAATGATAAGTTGTGATCGTGTCTTAGTGAAGCACTTTCGTCTTTTTTTTTGTTGTTATGAAGAGGAATGATTTTACTGGCAAAAATTAAACACTAAGCCTAACCTTATAACTAACCCTAAACTTAACCATTCCCCTTTTATTTAACCCTTGAACCCCAAACAAGCCCAAACAAGCAAATGAGAGCACCCTGCACACCAAATAGTGACGAGAAGGGACGACCCGATGCATCAAGTATGTGACGCGGAGGGACCTGAGCCCAAGCGTCAATATATGACGAGTAGGGAATGAGGACATGTTGTTTATGCGACTTCTGCCCTTGAGGTTCCCAAGGACATCATTTCAAAAGTGGATAAAACATTGTTTGATTTTATTTGGAAGAAAAAGCTTCATCTAATCCGAAAAAATGTAATGATAAATAAGCTGTGCTCTGGTGGGTTTAATGTATTAGACTTACAGACTCTAAACTCCTCCTTTAAAATTAAATGGATCAAAAGATATCTCTTAAATCCAAACTCTTTGTGGAACTTCATTTCAACACATGTATTTGAAGCATTGGGTGGTCTATCTTTTATTTTAAGGTGTAATTACAACATTGACAAAATTCCGATCAAACTCTCCAATTTCCACAAACAGCTGTTTTTGTGCTGGACTCTGGTTCACAAACACAATTTCTCTCCACACAAATACTATATCTGGAATAACAAAGACATTTGTTTTAAACATAAATCTATTTTCTTTAAAAATTGGTTTGACAGAGGAATAGTTCATGTACATCAGTTATTCAACAAAGACGGCAACACTTACTCTTACAGTGAATTTTTAACTACGTATAACTTTCCAGTACTACCAAAAGAATTTGCAATTGTCTTTGATGCAATTCCATCTGGTGTAAAAATGTTGATGTCAAATCCTGTACAAAACAGCACAAACTATTTAACTGAAGAATTATTCATTGGTAACTCTGACCCTTTTTTAAGTGAAAAAACAAATAACAAATGTATTAGAGAATTAATAATTAGAGACAGCATTAGTAAACCTGCTTCTATATTCTTCTGGGATAATTTATTTAATGATATCTGTTGGAAAGATGTTTGGTTGTTACCTAGAAAATACTTTATAACTAATAAGATTCGAGAAGTGTCCCTAAAGATTCTGCATAAATGTTATCCTGTAAACTATATAATCTCCAAGTACCGTCCAAACGTAGACCCAATGTGTTCACTCTGCCACAGCTCTGAGGAGACCATCATCCATCTCTTCTGGGACTGTTCTCATACTCAGGTGTTCTGGAAAGACATTTTCATGTATGTAAATAGAAAGTTAGAAATTGACCTACCATTTGACGCTAAAATTATACTGTTTGGTTTCTTTTGTCCAAATATTTCAAGAAAGTTTTTGTTGTAAATTTAATACTACTCTTAGCCAAATTTTACATCCACAGTTGTAAATTCTCCTTGCTAAAACCTAGATTTATAGTGTTTTCTAATTATATTTCCTCTTACTTATCTACTTTAAAGTATTGTACCAATGCAAAAGCCTTAAAAACTAAAACAATATGTAACGAATTTCTCTTGTAAGCTGTCCAAAACACATTTTTGTGAGTGTTTTTTTGCCTTTATTCTCTTTTGTGCTATGCATGCCTTAAGTCTCGAGCCATGTTTGTCATTGTAAGATTTTTTTGTGCGTACTGTACTTGTTTTTTATAATAAAAATAAAAATAAAAAACCCACCAGGGGGCGTCGTCACTACACAAACAAAAGGAACCTGGATTACATGGAAAACAGGATCTAAACAGTTTACACAAAGATTAAAAGAAACGTTTTTAATAACTACTAGATAAACTTTTCTGCAAAACAAGAAAAATTTAAAGACGGTGCATTTTGATCAAATTCATTAAACAACAATCCTGTTACACAACATTAGTGGTTTGCAAATAACTATTTGGTGCATTACCACCACAAACTGGTGAGGAGGTGGACTGAAACAATGCAAACATACAAATTAATTAATGGATAAATAACCATTTTTTCTAACAAAAAATCTGTTTCAGATATTGTATTAAAACCTGAGCACCATTATCTTTTGAATTGTGCAATAATTCATCTGTATCAAATCTTTCTTTGATTTCAGTGAGACTGTTCATCAGTTGACTTCTTTCATGTCTGTATTTCTGTCAGTTCAATAACTCATGTTCTATGATCTCATCTTCTCCACAGTAGTCACATTTATGATGCTTCCCTGTTATGAATAATGTTCTGTTCCAAATCTGAGACGTGATGTGATGTTTCCTCCTCCTGTTTCTTTCACATCTCCTCATTTCTCCTGTTTGTTGTTGAATTCTATAAAACCATCAACCTTTTCTTTCTTCTTCCTGTTGTTTTTCATCTTTCACTCAGTTTTGCCTTTTCAATGCTTTTTATTTCTGCTCGACTGAGTTTTATATCTATTTAATTTAATGAATCCATATTAATGTATTCTATAACTGTATTTGAATATATCCTGATGCATGCTCAATAATCCAGGTAGAAAAATTAAAAAAAGCTAAGTCTGGTCCTCTGGACATTCATAAAACAAAACAAAACAAACAAACAAAAAACATAGCAAAATAAAATTGTAGAAACGTTTCGTCTTTCGTCCGTAAGACTTCCTCAGAGGTGCTGTGTTCAGCTCAGTCTTATAAAGTTTGTCTTATAAATAGCACCCTCTCACAGTGGATCAAACCAGTTGGCTGAGTTGATCCAAGTTTCTCTCCTCCATCATGTGACGTCTGACACATCAGTCCAGATGTTCACCTGCAGCTCAGGTGTTCCAACAAAGTTGCAGAGCCTCGTTCTTCAGGTGGGAGGGACTCAGTGAAGAACTGAGAGTGTGGCCTGTTCCTAACAGTCTCTATATCCCTGCTCCACCTGTCTTCAGCTCCAACAAGAACCACCTCCACTAAAGCTCCAAAATAAAAGTCCAACATTAAAAACACTCCAGTGCTTTTATTGTGGTGGGAAATGATGCTGTTGTTTCAAGTGTGAACTGTGTTGAAGCTCACAGAGAATTTCTCCTCGTCCACATCACTCAACTTTATCAGCAGCTTCTAAAAGTTCTGCAAACAGGGACATGTGAGATTTTAGACACAGCTAGTTTTTGTAAAGCCTCAAAATGTGTGTGAATGTGCAGAAGTACTTTCTAAACATCTGGATGAAGGAAACCAAGAGTTTGAAGCTTTTTGACAACAGTCACAGGACTGTGTCTGTAGAGAAGATTGTGTTGGTGTCTACAATGTGTTCTGTGAGACTCTCTGTGGAGTTAGAGCAGGACTGCTCAAAGTCCGGCCCACACACGCATCATGTGACACCAAAAACTGACATTTATCTATAAAATCATTTTGTCCTTTTGGACTTCAGAGCTTGATGCAGATGAACTCCTTTTGAATCATTTAAGGACATTTTTATTTTGATACTTTTTAGCTTTAACAGAAACTGGATGAAAAATCTTCTTCAAATGTGTCGTATTAAGAACGTTTTTCATCTTTAATTTGTCTGTTTGTGATTTTTATTAAATTTCATGGTGAAAGAATCATAAACGTTTACTAATTTTAGTGTTTTTAAAATAAAAGTCTCTTGACTTCATCATCAATAGAGGGAAACTGGAGCCTTGAAAACCTGGAAAACCACTTTCACATTTTCCAGACATTGAAAACAGAGACTTTGAACTGATCTGATGATTAAAAGATGATTTTTCACAGATTGTGACGTGCACATGTATTAATGCTAGTATTCTGGTACCAGTGAGTCCATGTTCTGCTCCTCCAGTTTACCAGTTTGTTCCTCCTTTCATGACTCAGAGCGTTGAAGCAGCAGATCTCTCACTGCTACAATAAATCTTTGCCTCCACCTAAGCAGCTCAGCTCTGAGCGTCTTGTGACTGAAAGATCTCCTGGAATTTCAGGATTCACTCAGGGAAAAATCAGGGACTTTTATTTTGAAATGCTGTGAAGTGTGCCTTCAGTGAGACTTTGAGTGAAGAAGAATGATTTGAATGTTTTCTGTGCTTTCATGGCGTCCTCCCAGCAGCTGAGATGTAACACGTGTCTGTGTTTGTAGTTGCTGTTGTAAAGTGTGAAACAGAACAGGAGGAATGAGTGTGATGCTCTGAACACTGATGATCCTCTGCTGCAGCTTCTATCAGCTCAAATGAAGCTTCAATGTTCAACTGAGTGAATGTGAACACACTGAAGCTTCCACTCACTCACTCAGTGTGTGTCAGTGAATGAAATGTGTGTGTGCTGGCCTGCAGCTCCATGACTCCATCTAGTGGACTGATAGTAGAAGTGCAGCAGCTGATGCAGCTTCCTCTGCCTCACTCTGCTGTCTGACTGCATTCAGCTGAAGCTGAGAAGAAACAAAGAGCCAACCAGAGGAGGAGCAGCTGATCTTTTTACAGCACACATCATGGAAAGGAGGATCAGAGTTGATGTTCACATGAATGATGTGTGTTTCCTCTGCAGGTGAACGTAGAAAGTGTGTGTGAGCTGATGTGAATCCAGCAGCATGGATCAGTGTGAGGACAGAGAGGAGGGAGTCCCTCCCTCTAAAACCACTCTGTGTGGGGAACATGAGAGCCAGAGCAAAGGTCAGAGGTCACATCTCCAACTGTCCACCACTCTTCTCCATGTCAGAGCTCAGCACTCACTCAAATGTTTGATCTTTGGTGACAAAAAGTATTCTTAGGTTGTTTGTTTTTTCACATGGTGGTGTTGTAGTTTGTTTATTTTATTGATTTTTCTACCTGGATTATTGAGCATGCATCAGAGTATTTTATTGTTATGTTTTTATTTTTTTAATTATAGTTTGTAATTTCTTTTGTTGCTAAATGTTAATTGTATTTTAAGGGTTTTTGTGTAACAAATATCCCATCTGAGAATGGCCATTCTAAAATTGTTTAAACTATGAAAGCTAAAGTTTTTTTAATTAACAGGTGGATTTTGTAAAAGTAAACAATATGGTAAATGGTAAATGGAGCTTATTTATATAGCGCTTTCCAGCCCCCTGTGAGGAGCCCCAAAGCGCTTTACAATACCAGCCATCCACCCATTCATTCAGACATTCATACACTGGTAGTGGTAGCCTGCCTTGCAAGGCGCCGTCCGGACCTACCGGGAGCAACTCGGGGTTAAGTGTCTTGCCCAGGGACACAACGACACATGGTGGGCGGACGCGGGATTCGAACCTCCAACCTTCCGATCAGGGGCCGACTGCCATTACCACTACACCACGGCCGCCCTATATAAAGAATTAAACTGAACTTGAACTGTTTGTTACAGAATCACCCTCTTTTCAAGAAACAAGCTGCTAAATTACAGTAAGTCCATATCAGTTATTGAAAAATGTTTATTTCATTTGATACATATGAGCCTAATTCTATTATTTTTAATATCAGAATCAATCGGACACCCAAATCTGAATTTGAACCTGGACCTGGACCCAGCTGTGTGTCCTTTAAGAACAACATGTCAAAGTTTCTTCCTCTTGATTTCAAACAAAGAGTTTCCTCCAACAACCAGTAAGTTTCTCTCAGAGTCCAGTCGAGGCTGGATGATATTAAAGATAATTGTTTTCTGTTGAACGACTTTGAGTTGATTTTTATTTCATTTCTCTGAGACTAAGTTGCTGCTTTCTGTCTGTAACTTGTTTCAAACTCTTGTTGAACAAAGAGAATAAAAGTCAAATCATGTGAGTTTTAAAGGATGCTGATTGTGTCGTGATGACAGAATCCAGCAGGAACCAGAACCAAACTGAGCCTTCAGCTCTGCTTTTTATTCTTCTCATGTTCACATGATCCATCACATGGATTTTAGATGAAATGATGAACATCAGCTGCAGCTGGAGATCATCACCGTCTCCATGGTAACAGAAACTCTCAGCTGTCTCAGACTGACAGTTACAAACATCCAGGATCAAATCTCCAGTGGAAAAACCAAGACCCTCCTCTAAAACTCTGACTGACAGAGACAGAACCAGAACTCCCATCACAACCAGTTTCACTGTTAGTTTCCAGAACATCAATCTACAACTACACACTCATCCACTTTAATCCAGTTCAAGAACAACAACATGTAACATGTCTAACATGTTCTTGTAACATGTAACAAGAACAACAACATGTCAACATGTCTGCTGCAGGAAGAGGAGGAGGACAAGATGGACAGTAGAATTACAGATGTGGTGTCCTGCAGCTGGAAAGGATCGTTTCAGGATCAATAACTGAGAACAAATAATCCTGTCACTTTCATCCAGAATGTTCCAGGATCCAGACTCAGGATCTGACACCAATCACCATGACTCAATCATTAAATGTCACTTTTTTTTTTAACAGGATCCATCAGAGACTCACAGCTGGACCTGAACCCAGATGTGTGTCCTTGAAGAGTGACTGGTCAAATGATTTTCTTCTTGATTTTAAATCAGTCCAGCCTCCATCAGCAGAGAGTGAGCTGTCTCTAAATGTTGTAACTGTGTCAAACGGAACTGGGTCAGTCTAAAATGTTTTCATTCAACATGTGTTTCATGTGAGCTCAGATCTTTTGTGGCTTCCAGTTTCAGGTCAAATGATTTCATTTGAGTCAAACTTGTTTTCAATGAACTCATAATTTCAACATAAGAAATCTGAGAAATCTGCTGGAAAACTTGAACACACTCACAGGCCACATGAACCAGTTTGTGTTCAAAAGCTCCAGTAAAACCAGTAGAGTCTAAACTAAATGTTTGC
>JBBPBX010028439.1:6117-36573 GCA_038048925.1 Garcialebias charrua
GGGTGGAGGCCTCCGGGTTCAACTGTCTCCCTCTTACAATGCTGTGATTGCTAGTATCACTCAGCCCTCTGTGAATAGCAAACAACCATCAGGGTGCTAATGATCCATTGTTAGGCTGATGGCCCTCCTTGATCATGTGAGCAACTGGTTTCAGGCTGTCATCAGCCAACTGGTTGTGCAACACTGTGAGAGGGTGCTATTTATAAGACTGAGCTGAATACAGCAACTCAGACTGAGGAAGTCTTTCGGACGAAAGACGAAACGTTTCTACATTTTTTTTTTTTTTGCTTTGTTTTGTTTTATTTTTTGAATGTCCAGAGGACCAGACTTAGCTTTTTTAGATCTAGAGTTATGGTGCCATTTTTTTAATTGGATCTTAGGGATGATTTGTTTAGCCATGGTGCCGTTCAAATGATTTGCCAGTAGTTTTCCTGACTTTTCTCCATGTATGTAAAATGTTGATTTACTTTTCAAAAGTGATTGTTCTATTGAGTGTGTAGTCAATAAGTCAAACTTACTTTTGAGTTCTACTTTTTTTTGGTACAGATTAGGGCATTTGTTTTGAGCATATTGTTCATCAATTTCTTTTATATACTGGGCTAAAGCAGTTCTTACTTTTTGAGATTTTTGCCTCAGCCGGGCGGTATATGAAATGACTTGCCCCCTAAGATAGGCCTTAAGGTTATCCTCAAAGGTTGACAGTGCGATCCCAGGAGTTCTGTTTATGGATAGATAGAAAGAAGGTTATTTCTTTCTCTATACTGTAAATGTGACAAAATCATTGTTTGATAGCAACGTTGAATTGAATCTCCACTGTCTATTCCTTAGAGGAATGTCAGGGAGGGACAGAGACAGAGTCACAGGTGCATGGTCTGATATGATAATACTGTGGTAGTCATAGCCACGGACAGAGGGAAGAAGTTTGTCATCTATGAAAAAGTAATCGATTCTCGAGTATGAGCGATGAACATGAGAGAAAAAATAATATTCTCTCTCAGTTGGGTGTAAAAAACGCCACACATCGCACAGGCCATACTTGGATAAACAGGCACGGATAGAGTGGGAAGACTGGATGGCTGTGGCAGGGTTTGTAGAGGATCTGTCCAAAACTGAATCCAGCCAGCAGTTCAAGTCACCATCGAGTATCAGTGAGTATGTGTTAAGGTCCGGGAGCATTGAAAATAATCTCTCAAAGAAACTGACATAATCTGTATTTGGGGCATAAACTTTAACGAGCACTACTGTTGTGTTGTACAATTTACCAGAAACAATCACAAAACGACCATATTTATCCGAGTTAACTTGAAAAGGTTCAAATGAAATGTCTTGACTGATGAGGATCAAGACGCCCCAAGCCTTTGTTCGAAAGGAGGAATGGAAACTCTGCTTATGCCATGTTTGCAGTAATCGTTTGTTATGGTCACTTTTAATGTGAGTCTCCTGCAGGAAAGCAATGTCTGTATTTAATTGTTTTAAATGAGAAAGCACCTTCCTTCTCTTAATGGGGTGGTTCAAACCTTTGACGTTCCAGCTTGAAGACACCAACTGACCACTCATATTACTAATAATCTATATAAGAAAAGTAGATAATACAGTCTAATGTGTTGATGGCTGTGCAGTTCTTGCAGTGGCGGGCGGTGCATTTCACACCTAGGCCTTCAGTAGTGCTCTGTCTGAATCAATCCAAGCCTCAATAACTATTTTATGACTATAAAACTTCTACTACAGGTACAGCTGCGACATACATAAAAATTAGCATCAAATAACCTGATAAAACTGCAATATTATTTAGGAATATAGCAACATTTTACTCACCAAAAACCCTGATTATTTGTTATTACACTGTCTTTAATATTATATTAATAATTGATAATAATAATAATTGATAATTGATAATAAATATTTAATATCCCCAGGTAATAATTTGAGGTCACAGCTTCTGTTATGAGCTTGTCTGATATTAGACAGAGTTTTGTGTGAGACAATAAAAATATGCAAAAATGCTGAACAGGACACATTAATGTATTATAAAATGAATAAATAAAATAAAAATAAAAAATGTTAGTTGAACCTTTGAAATTGTGAGTTTTTTTAAACACAAAGACAATTTACAGACATATGAAAGGGGAAAAAAAAGATATAAAATGAAAGGTAGCAGATGAAAAAAAATCATATTTGCTCCTTCTTAAAACAAAATAAATTCAAACAATAAATTCAAACAATAATTATCTATAAATAATATAACAAAACTCACCAGAGTGTGTGGAACAAACTAGCAATTATTTTGGGACATGCAGAAAGTTGTACCATGACGTGTCACCGCTGATATCAGGCCATTCTTCTTTGTTACGTCCAACACATGAGCTGCTGCTTCACATTGTTTCCAGCAGCAAACACTGCGGTAAAGTTAGTTTAAAGTTGGACGGAGCAACGCAGCACTGAAGACACGCTGACACGGAGCTTGAATATCCAACGTCCAACTTGAAACTAACTTCACTGCAGTGCAGCAAACAGTAAACAAAGTCCATGTTCTCTCTTTCTACCTTTCAGGTCGTGTGACCGGACATTACATCCAATAACACAGCAAGATTGGACCATTGCAAAACTGTTAAAACCTACTTAGATTCTAAAAAAAAATTAGCGAAAAAGCTTATTTTACCGGACAGCCCGATTAGCCATTAGCCATTAGCTTCCGCTCGGCGGACGTGACGTCACATATTGAATATCCAATCAAAGCGTGTGAATACGCTGACGTTTCCGTACGTCGTCGTAAAAAACGTAAAACGTAACTAGAAGCTAGAAGGCTTTTGGTCTCGGCCATAGACATTAACTCAAAATCTGATTGGTTGAAGCAACAGCTTGGTCGACAGTGCTACAGGGGTACAAGAGCTCCGAGAGAAGGCTTCTAATCTACCTAGCAACAATAGTGGCTGAAATGTGATTGGTTCAATAATAAATATGAAAATACACATCTGGATGCAGCAAAAACCAGGGGGGAAGCAATGAAAGGAAGCGGACAGACCATTTGGAATTATGTAATATGTATTCATGGACAAAATATAATAAAAATACAAAAATTATATATTTTTTTTAATTTTTAATTTTAATTTTTAATTTTAAATAATTTTAAGGCCTTCAGAGAAGGCATTGCAGGCCTTGAGGGTACGCCACTGAGTTCTTGGGGGCGACCGTGGCACAGTGGTAATGGCAGTCGACTCCCGATCGGAAGGTTGAAGGTTCGAATCCCGCGTCCGCCCACCATGTGTCGTTGTGTCCCTGGGCAAGACACTTAACCCCGAGTTGCTCCCGGTAGGTCTGGATGGCGCCTTGCAAGGCAGGCTACCACTACCTGTGTATGAATGGGTGGATGGCTGGTATTGTAAAGCACTTTGGGGCTCCTCACAGGGGGCTAGAAAGCGCTATATAAATAAGCTCCATTTACCATTTACCATTCTTGGCAAAGTGAAAGAAAATATAAATTCATGGCAGTGATGGACCCCCCACCCCCCTCCCCTTCCTACCCTGGACAGCTGCAAAAAACAAAAGCAGCAAGCTCCATAAAAAAATAAAAATATGGCTCCTGTCTAACTTTAAACTAGTGCTCCAGTATCATAAAAAGAAAAAAAAAAAGGTATAAGCACCTCACAAAATAGTTTTAAAGTATGCAAGGCCAAAAATGTATACACATAGATGTATGTGTAATCACGCACACACATACAAACATAAAGTTAAATTAATCTTAATCTCAAATTAAATCCATAAAGTTAAATTAATCTTAATCTCAAATTAAATCTTAAATCAATTCAAGATTAATTCAAGATTTAATTTAAGATAGTCAACAGGTAAACAAGAAGAGGAAAAATGTTAATATTTCAAGAGAATATATTGAAAACATTATATATTTCTAAAAAAGCTAAGTCTGGTCCTCTGGACATTCAAAAAACAAAACAAAACAAAAAAACTGTAGAAACGTTTCGTCTTCCATCTGAAAGACTTCCTAAGTCTGAGTTGCTGTATTCAGCTCAGTCTTAAATATAGCACCCTCTCACGGCAAAGACTGGTTCATCCCAAAGATCCAGTCCCCCAGCACAAACAGAGTAATATTGTGTATGCTGTTCAGTGTCAGGAGGGCTGTGATCAGTCTTATATCGGGGAAACTAAACAGCCACTGGCCAAAAGGATGGCCCAGCACAGAAGATCAACATCATCAGGTCAGGACTCTGCGGTCTACACTCATCTCCAGGCCAGCGGTCACTCTTTCAGGGATGAAGATGTTCACATCCTTGATAGAGAGGAACGATGGTTTGAGAGAGGAGTAAAGGAGGCCATCTTTGTGAAAAGAAACCGTCCATCATTAAACAGAGGTGGAGGCCTCCGGGTTCAACTGTCCCCCTCTTACAATGCTGTTATTGCTAGTATCACTCAGCCCTCTGTGAATAGCAAACAACCATCAGGGTGCTAACGATCCATCGTCAGGCTGATGGTCCTCCTTGATCATGTGAGCAGCTGGTTTCGGCTGTCATCAGCCAACTGGTTGATCCACTGTGAGAGGGTGCTATTTATAAGACTGAGCTGAATACAGCAACTCAGACTGAGGAAGTCTTTCGGACGAAAGACGAAACGTTTCTACATTTTTTTTTGCTTTGTTTTGTTTTGTTTTTTTTTGAATGTCCAGGGGACCAGACTTAGCTTTTTTAGATTTTTCTACCTGGATTATTGAGCATGCATCAGGGTATTATATATTTCACACATTTTTATACATGAATACTTCAATTATTTATGTGCCTAAATACAAAACCAAAAAAGCTGCACTCTTTTAAGGCACTGAAAACTAAATAGTCTCAGATAATCAGAGTTTGGGCAGAGTCCTGCTCATCTGTTTGTTACCTCAAGTAAACAAAAGCTTTGTGTAAACATAAACAAAGCCAGTGCGGAAACTGCGCGTTGCTTATCAGTCAAAAGAAAAGTTAAATATTACTTGCACTGTGAAGCCTGAGGTAAGGTGTCCATGAACTTCTGCGCCTCCTCCACAGAGCTCAGCCACTTTCTGTGTCCATCAGGTAAAGTCACACGGAGTCGAGGAGGAAAAAGCAGAGCAGGTTTTAAACCCAGAGAATACAGCGCATCCATCACATCCTTATATTCCAAATGCTGGTTAAGGACTTCAGGGGTGTAATCCTCCACGATCCTCACCGGTTTGCCCCGGTATTCACGTTTTCCTCTGCGTCAAGCCTCCCGGATGAGGAGCTCCTTCACCTGGAATTTTTGCAATGTTTTTGAGCGTTTTTATTGAGTTGTAAAGAGTCCGGAAAGTTAAGCCAACAGCTAGCTTGCATCCATCTTGAACGCTACGTGTACTTCGTGCTGTTGTTGATCGAGGACATAAGACTACAATAACCATGAATGCTTGGGAAAAGAATTACAAGTGCTATGATTGGTCGGGTGACGTCACGTATCTGTGTTACGAGCGCCGCCTCGCTGGAAGCTGGTGACGCGGTACGCTGTGTCGGCCCACTTTGTCATCAGACTACATGACCCCCACCACAAGAAAGAACAGAGTTTTCTTTTAAGTTTAAAAAACTCAAAAAAGCCCTTCCAACAGGTTTAATTACATTGATTTGTTTCTTAAAAGGACGTTTGTTGAAGCGATTGTCACATCTAGGCTAAAACTCATCCCAAAAGGTGTTTTTTTTACCGTGTTTTTTTTTCAAGCTAACAAAATTAGCTGTAGTCAACGTGGCCTTAGAGCCCACAGCGCAGCTATAGCGGCCAGAAAGTGTAATTACAGTCACTTTGTGGTAAATGTAAGCTTTGAAAACGCCATCTGCTGTTGAACAGATAGCAGAACAAATTTGAATATGTCACAGAACAACAAATTAATAAAAATCCCTGATTTTTATTTAGAATAACATCTTTAATGTTATGCTGTGCGTAAACACTCCAGTTTATTTTAGATACAAAAATTATTTAAAATAACAAACAGAAAGGCCTTTTTCACTCCTGAAAACTGTCAAATACAGTAGAACAGTTTAGCCAAATTGCAACACAGTTGGTCCCCGACTTACGAGCGAGTTCCGTTACTATGAGGTGCTCGTAAGACGAAATCTCGTATGTCGGAACCCGAAACACGTGTCGCTCATAAGTCCGGATTTTCGGTTGTAAGTCAGAAAATTTATGCTAGCGCTACTACGAACACTCGTTTTTCAACACAAACATACATACTAGTTCATAAACATGCTCAGAAACTTGTTTACAAACTGTTAGCTAACACACTTTCATCTAAAAACACATACCAGTGCTGTATTTTCTGTATGTTCTGTACAACTTTACTGTTCGTTAGTCAGCTTGTAAGTCCGGAACCTCGTATGTCGATGTGCTCGTAAGTCGGGGACCACCTGTACATCTATTTGAGGCATGATGAAGCAGCATCCTGTACCGTTTTAGTGACACTTTTGCATTTAAGTCAGATCTCTTTTTTAAGCGTTTGAGTCTTCTTCTTCTTCTTTCGGCTTTTCCCTTTTCAGGGGTCGCCACAGCGAGTCATCCTCCTCCACCTCACTCTGTCCTCTGCATCCTCTGTCCTCACTCCAACTACCTTCATGTCCTCTCTAACTGCATCCATATATCTCCTCTTTGGCCTTCCTCTGTGTCTTTTTCCTGGCAGCTGCATTTCTAACATCCTTCTACCAATATACCCACTGTCCCTCCTCTGGACATGTCCAAACCATCTCAGTCTGGCCTCCCTAACTTTATCTCCCAGTTGTTCAACATGTGCTGTACCTCTGATGATCTCATTCCTGATCTTATCCATCCTTGTCACTCCTAAGGAGAACCTCAGCATCTTCATTTCTGCTACTTCCAGTTCTTTCTCCTGTCTTTTTGTCAATGCCACTGTCTCCAGACCATACAACATAGCTGGTCTCACCACTGTCTTGTAAACTTTTCCTTTGACCTTTGCTGACACCTTTTTGTCACAAATCACTCCTGAAACTTTTCTCCATCCACTCCATCCTGCCTGGACTCTCTTTTTCACCTCTTTACCACATTCCCCATTTTCCTGGACAGTGGACCCCAAGTACTTGAAGTCCTGCACCTTTGTGACCTCTGCTCCTTGTAGCCTCACTGTTCCACTGGCCTCCCTCTCATTCACACACATGTACTCTGTCTTACTACGGCTGACTTTCATTCCTCTTCTTTCAAGTGCATACCTCCACCTCTCCAAGTTCTCTTCCACTTGTTCCCTGTTCTCACCACATATCACAATGTCATCTGCAAACATCATAGTCCATGGGGATTCCTGCCTGACCTCATCTGTTAGTCGGTCCATCACCAGAGCAAACAAGAAGGGGCTCAGAGCCGATCCTTGATGCAATCCCACCTCCACCTTGAAGCTATCTGTCACTCCTACAGCACATCTCACCACTGTCCTGCTGTCTTCATACATGTCCTGCTGTCCTCATACATGTCCTGCTGTCCTCATACATGTCCTGCTGTCTTCATACATGTCCTGTACCAGTCTAACATACTTTTCTGCCACTCCAGATTTCCTCATGCAATACCACACCTCCTCTCTTGGCACCCTGTCATATGCTTTTTCTAAATCCACAAACACACAATGGAGTTCTTTCTGACCCTCTCTGTACTTCTCTATCAACATCCTCAAAGCAAAGATGCATCTGTGGTGCTCTTTCTTGGCATGAAACCATACTGCTGCTCACAGATAGTCACCTCTTGTCTAAGCCTTCCTTCCACAACTCTCTCCCAGATCTTCATTGTGTGGCTCATCAACTTAATTCCCCTGTAGTTGCTACAACTCTGTACATCACCCTTGTTCTTAAAAATGGGAACCAGCACACTTCTTCTCCATTCTTCAGGCATTTTCTCACCCTCAAATATTCCATTAAATATTTGAGTCAAAAACCTCACTGCCATCTCTCCAAGACATTTCCAAACCTCCACTGGAGGGAGTACGACCCCATTGCAGGCCAACTGGACCAGCTCCAACGCTGTCACTGCCCATCAATGACCTCAATCCACCTCAAATACAACGGGTTGTTGTTGAGCATGTGGTCCGAAATACTGATTTGACTGGTCCAACACCACTTTGTCTACATACTTTTTCAGTAAAGCTTCCTAAGCCAAGTAATGAAGCTGATTTTGAGTCTTGGCGTTCCCAGATTGAATCTCTGCTTGCTGACTCCAGCCTTTCAGCACTGCACGTCACCAGACGAATCACAGAGAGCCTGTCATCCACTGCAGCTGACTTGGTCAAAGGTTTCGGGCCCAACACATCACCAACAGTTTTGCTAAATATATTGGATTCTGCCTTTGGAACAGTGCAGGATGATGAAGAATTGTATGCGCAATACTTAAACATTCTGCAGAATACCGGAGAAAGACCATCAATTTACCTTCAAAGACTTCTGCTCACTCTTAATACTGTTGTGAAGCAAGGAGGGATCTCACCTGCTGACATTAATAAACATCTACTGAACCAGTTTTGTTGTGGTTGTTGGGACAACACTGTCATAACCAAGTTACAGCTGGAACAAAAGAAGGATAACCCACCATCCTTTTCTGAGTTGTTGTTGCTACTGAGGACAGAAGAAGACATACAACATGCTAAAGAATCACTGATGAGAAAGCACATTGGAACATCAAAACAGAAAGTTCACGTCCAGTCCCAAAGTGCCTGCCCTTGTGGACTTTCTACATCCAATGACGAGCTGAAAGAAATGAAAAAAACAACTTCAGAAATTATAGCAGCAAATGTCTCAACTTCTGTCCAGGAAGAGTCCAGCTGAATTCAAGTCCCTATCAAGACAGAACAAATCTTACTATAATGTTTACATGGATGACCTGTCAAAGCTTTTAAATGACTGTGGAACAGGTTGTAGGGTGGGAAATAAGGTCATCAACCATCTTATGTATGCCGATGATTTAGTAATCTTCTGTCCCTATTCTGCTGGCTTACAAGAACTGCTGCAGGTGTGCTCTGACTATGGAAGTGACTTTGATATAAAATATAATGCGAAGAAAAGCAGCATCATGATTGTGCGGAGCAGAGATGACTCCAAGTTGATGTTCCCTGACTTCTTTCTGTCGGGCAACAGGCTGGATGTCAGTTGTGAATATAAATATTTGGGGCACTATTTGACTGCAGACCTGTCAGATGATAGAGACATTTACAGACAATGTCGTATGCTCTATGGTCAAGCTAACACGCTGATCCGTAGGTTTGGAATGTGCTCATCATCGGTTAAGATCCAACTCTTTAAGGCCTACTGCACTCCTTTGTACACCGCTCACCTGTGGAGACGTTATAAAAAGAGCAGTATGTATAGACTAACTGTGGCATATAATGATGGCCTTCGAATGATGCTGAGGGTACCTCGATGGAGCAGTGCGAGCAAAATGTTTGCAGATGCAGGTGTGCCTACCTGCCAAGCGGTGCTGCGTAACCTCATGTATAGATGCATGTGTAGATTGTCTGTATCTGAAAACTGCATCATCACTACACTGACCAACCCTGGACTAAGCTCTGTGAGATATTTTTCTATTTTGGGGACTCATTGGCGGATGAGCCTCTATAGGAAAGCTTTTTAGTCTTTTATTCTTATTTTATTTTTTTATAGGAAAGCTTTTTAATCTTTTTTATGTTTTACTCTTTTTATATACATATATGGATCTTGTATTGTATCTGAAATAAAGAAACTACTACTACTACTACTACTATTACTCTTCTTCACCTCAGTTAAAAACCAAGCCCAAGCCTTGGTACTGTTTTAATTGTGGAGAGGATGGCCATCTTTCCTCCTCTTGCACAAATAAAGCAAACCCAAGTCTAGTTGAGCAGAAAAAGGAACAGTTACGTCAAAAGCAGCTAGAGTGGGATGCCAAAAATTCAAAATCATTAAACTAGAAACAGCATCTGTAGTGGGACACACAGAAGCTCTGTATGTGAACGGTCCCAAAGAACACAAGACAAGGACACTGCCACGAGGTCTTGTTGGCACAAAGAGCACAGATCAAGTTCAAATAAAAGGAGATCAGTTCAACTGTCTCCTTGATTCTGGCTCACAGGTTACTACTATCCCCTACTCCTTCTACAATACTTACCTCAGGGATCATGAAATAAAACCAATCAACAACATGTTGGAAATAGAATGAGCAAATGGACAAAGAGTGCCTTCTCTGGGATATATAGAGATCAACATGACCTTCGCACCTGAATTTTTTGGGTTGTCTGTGGAGGTTGACACCCTTGCTCTCATTGTGCCTGATGTTAAACCATCTCAACATCTGATTCTCATTGGCACCAATACCTTGGATGTTGCTTATAGCTACCATTTTGATACTCATCATGACCAGTCATTTCAACCAACAATCTCTGGTTACATAGCTGTGTACAAGATCCTCCAACACCGCTATGCTCAGAGTTTGGATGACTATACTGCAACTGTCACTCTGCAGTCAAATCAGCCTCAAATCATCACTGCTGGCCAAACCACAGTTGTAGAAGGGTGCTTAGCTGCAAGATTGTGGCAAGATGAAAAACAAGTCCTCCTTGAACACCCGAGTTCCTATGCTCTCCCTGGTGGGCTCATGATAAAAACCTGCCTCATTGACTTGCCTCAACACCGACCTTGTCATTTGCCAGTTGTTGTAAGCAATGAGTCTGACCATGAGATCCATATTCCAACGCAAGCAGTTATAGCAGAAATCAGCACTTTCCAGAGTGAGCATGTATCAGGGTACTTGAGCATGCATCAGGGTACTTTCCAGGGTGTGATCTCAAAAGAGCAAAAAGTCCAGAATTCAACCCAGTCTACAGAGTCACTACAACCTTCTCAACTGCAATACAATTTTGGAGACTCACCTTTATCCCCAGAATGGTAACAACGAATCATCCAAAACCTCAACAGTATTCCTGAGGTGTTTGCAAAGCACGACCTGGACTTTGGCCGGACAGACAAAGTTAAACATCAAATCAAGTTGTCTGATCCCACTCCTTTCAAACAAAGGCCAAGACCAATCCACCCTCAGGATGTCAATGCTGTAAGAAAGCACTTACAAGAACTTTCTGATTCAGGTGTCATACGTGAGTCCGACTCACCATTTCCTTCTCCAATTGTGGTTGTACGCAAAAAGAACGGTGGTGTACACATCTGTATTGAATGCAGAAAGCTTAATCTCCAAACAATAAGGGATGCCTATGCGCTACCAAAGCTTGAAGACACATTTTCTACCCTTTCTGGATCGAAATGGTTCATTGTGTTAGACCTCAAGTCAGGATATTACCAGATTGAGATGGAGGAAAATGATAAATCCAAAACTGCCTTTGTCTGTCCATTGGGGTTTTGGGAATTCAATTGCATGCCACAAGGGGTCACTAACATCCCAAGCACATTTCAACGATTGATGGAAAGATGCATGTGAGAATTAAATCTAAAAGAAGTTTTGGTTTTCATCAATGATTTTATAATTTTTGCACCTACCTTGGAGGAACATGAAAAATGCCTGATGAAAGTTCTCAACAAACTTAAGGACTTTGGGTTGAAGTTGTCGGTCGAGAAATGTGTGTTTTTCCAAACATCTGTGAAATATCTGGGGCATGTAGTGTCCCAGAATGATGTTGAGACTGATCCCGATAAGATCAAAACACTTACTTCCTGGCCTGTGCCCAAGAACCTGAAAGAGATGAGATCTTTTCTCGGTTTCTCTGGATACTACCGCCGTTTCGTCCAAGGATATTCAGCAATAGTTAAGCCACTGTGTGGCATTACTCATGCCCTGAGAGCATGAATAAATTAACCCTCTGGGGTCTGAGGTCTAAATGTCCGTTTTGGTATAAATTTGAATTTACCCTTATATTTCCATCATAAGAACTATTTATCTGGCCTTGTTTGGTATTGTTGTTTTTAGGACAACCTCATCTTCATGATTTTACAGTCTTTGTTTCATTTTGACAAAATGCATGAGCACATTGGAGCAAAAAATAACATAAAAAATGAAATCCGTGTTAGTAAAATATTGATATGTTTACTATGAAACTCACAAAAATATTTAACGAACCATTTTGACAGCCTAAAATGAAAATTTCATTGGTATATTTTAAGAACTTGTATACAAACTTAGTAAAAAACGAATTAGTATACATATTTTCACATCATAAAGTGGGCAATTTCCATGCGTGTTTTTACCAGTATTTACACTGACTATGTGTCAAAACAGTATCTTCATCACAAATTCTCTGTTTTTTTCCCTTTCATTCTGAAAAACAGACCAAAAACGACTACAAAACTCTGCAGACACACTAAATAATCATAAAAACCAAATAAAAACCAAATAAAACAGCCAGTCTTACCTGAAATCAGTGCCTGAAATCCTTCCCCCCCCCCCTTCACCAAAACTACTGCTGCTGTGTTTCTGTGTGCAGGACACAACATGGAGGAGAAAACGGTTCTGATTGGTTGCTTCACAATGTGGTGTGTTCAGGGAAACTCCTAAATTTGATTTTCATTTTGAATTCATTGACTTTTTGGTAATAAAAAATCAACTGGAAGAACTGTAGATTTTGTCCAGTTTATAGAATAATCAGAAACTTTTGAAAATGAGTTTATTAACTTGATAACATTAGATATTGAGTTTCCTGAGTTCTCAAGAAAAAGCAAAACATCGTCAGCATAAAGACTAATTTTATGTTCTATGTTTCTACCCTTGTTGCGCTCCTGCCACGTGGCCCCCTTGTGGGTGTTCCTCTGCCTGCGGGCGTGCCTGGGGCCCTCACTATCTGGGGCTGGGCGCTTGGGCGTTTGTCGGCTCGGCCTGGTGGCTGCCTGGTGGGGCTCGTGTCCTCTGGTCCTGTCGGGTCTGGGCTTGAGGGATGGGCGTCCCCGGTGCCCGAGCCTCGGTGACCGGACCTGGGGCTACGTCGGTGCAGCGGGCTCCGGCGGGGACCTGTGTATTTGTCGCGATTGACCCCGGGGGGTCATTGTGTGTGGTCGCTGGTGGGGTTCGTCCGGTTCTTCCCCTTGGTCGGACCTGGGGAGTGGACGAGTGGCTCGTCCTGTTCGGGTGGTCCTGGGGACTCTGGGCTCGGGGTCCTTCCTGGGGTCTTGGGCTTTGATCACCCCTTCGTCTGTCTCGGGCTTTGGGGGGACGGGTCTCTGATGCTTCACACTCGCTATTAAATGTTCTATTGGAGGAACCTTATTCACTTATGCATGCTCACAACCACACACAAATGGATGCAGGGATGTATATGTAGATATATGTAGATATGTAGATGGGTATATGAATGAATATAAATGTATATGTATGTATACTGTATACATATTTGTAGGAATGGGTATGTGTATTTATAGAAAGCTACTGCAAGGTCATGAATATTATCAGTCTTTATGTATGTATGTTTCGTTGCTGTGTTCTGTCATGTGCTTTGCAGGATTGTGGACGGAGGTTGGGTGTGTTTGCCTTGTGCTCTTTTGTGGATAATTGTTGTTTTGTTGTCTTACTTTCTCTTTTCTTTCTTTCTCTCTTAAAAAAAAAAACCATATTGGAGTGAGAGGATGGCTAAAAGGTGTGAAGGGAGGCCATCTATAAATGGAAAAAAAAAAAAAAAAAATCAACTGATTGCTCGCACAGGGGCACAATACTCTAACAGAAATTATCTGTCACATTTCTGGTTGTATTTTGAAGTAAATACACAACAAAATCAATATAAAAACACTTCTTTATAAAGATTGGAGTCTCTGCTGTCCAACAGACTTGAATGCAACACTTCACATGCAGCTGTGCTTTGTTTAAAGAAGCTATTTATAGACATGACGTCCAGCCCGCATCTTTGCGGGCTTAGACTCCAGAGGGTTAAACACGTAATTAGACAACAACGCCACCCTGGGAATTTCACCCAGAGCATTTACTTTAAGGCCACGCAGGTTAGCTTTGCACTGATTAAAATATCTGGGACAACTGTTCAAAAATAACAATGATTTATGACAATTAATCTAAAACAATCGTCAGTTATACCATCCTTAAAATGCATTGTTTATTCACAAGAAGTCACCCAGTAAATCGGCATGCTAAACTACAACACAACAAAACTAAGGGCCAGTTTACACGGTGCGTATTTTGAGTGTAACCGCTACTTTCTCTTTGCGACTTTGCTTATCGCCTACACGACGCTGCTGGCCCCCCTCGATGACACCGATACTTTTCTGACCCTGCTCTCAAGGTGGAAGTTTTTCGCTGACCCCCCGCTGATAATGTAAACATCTCCCGTGGAGCTTTTGTTATCAACCACATGCGCGCAGCCCGCACGCGCGGACAGTGACATTTCACGTGTCACGTTGCAAAATATAACAGTTTAACAATAATAAACAGTATTTATGTTGGCGTGGGAGATGTAAATTTATCTGAACTACAGTATCTATCTGGACTCGTTACATTTTTTAAACAGTGCGTAACGTGCTGTGAAAATGAAGACACCAGGTTTATTTTTTATTTATTTATTTATTCAGCACCAAAGTTTAAACACAAACACTGAGAATTAAACTGAACACACTATTAAAACACGTGAACCGAACTGTAACTACGTTAATGAACTGGACTCTTGCTGTGTGTTCATCTGGACCCATCAGAACCGCCGAACCATCAGCCTGTTGGAACGACAGCTTCTCCACCTGGCAGAAATAAATAAATAAATAAAAACTCAGTTGTTGTGTGATCAAAGTAAACACAAGCAAACATTATATTAAGAACGTTGATTTACCTGCTGTAAGTCAGCTGTTTATCACGGAGTAAAGTCCGGTTCTGGTCCACAGTCCACTCAGCGGTTCTGGTCCACAGTCCACTCAGCGGTTCTGGTCCACAGGCTCAGCGTCTGATGTGCAGCTTGTTAGATGAAGCGGGTCCCACTGACTCAAATCTGTTGACTCTTATCCAAATTCCAGCTTTAACTTGTTGTTAACTTGTTGACAACAACTTGTAGTTAGCTGATTTTAGCCAGAGAGGAAAACAGACGAGGCAGCTGTTCTGTTTACCTCAGGCAGCGCATGCGCAGTAGTGAAGGTTCCAAAAATCACAGCGCCATCTAAAGGCCCAGCATGGTAACTACAGTGAAATCATGAGGACGGGGTGTGGAGGGGGAGAGAGTCGTATCCACAGAATTCGACAGTGTCAACGCAAAACTTTTCACCTAATTAACATACCCAAAACATTCGTTTCCCCCACACAGTGTCCGTGTAAACAGGGCCTAAATAAATAAACAAAACAAGATAACCCTTTAAACCCAACACACAAACACTGAATGATTTTCACTATTAAATACAGATCACCCTTCAACTGGTTCTGGCACTCGCGACATGCCGTAGAAAAAGGCAGGTGGCCGCACTGACGTCACTCCCTGCACGCCACTGGAAGGGGAGCGGCTGACGACACCACAGTCCACGTTTCAAGCACTTGCGCACAGCCTCAAACGGAGTCGCCAAGGAACCAGAGGGGACGCCGGAAAGAAAAAGCAGCAGTCTCCGGAAACAGAGCAGCAGTGATCCCGATGTGGGGAGACCTAAAGAAAGTTAATTAATAACTACTCTCCATATAACTGCCACAAAATAGAGCTTACAAGGCCAATTGTTTCCTTACCTGCCAGCTTACCACGTACACACACACACACACACTCCCGCAGCATGAGGGAGCGGAGAAGCGTAGCACTGTGGCGTTTTGCCTACAACAACACCTCCATTTAGAGTTTCTGTCCGATATCAGCTATAGTGCAGAGAGTGACAACAACTACCCTGTGAAGGAATCAACACCAGCCCACACCACACTCAGCAATGGGTTGCCTTGCACGGCCAACACCCACAGCCATCAGCTACGCGGCAGGAGCATGAAGATGACCTGTCTGACTGCACGCAGAGCAGCTGTTCTTATACCACACCCACTCTGGCAACTAGATGTTCACACCTGGAACCCATCAGCCTAATCAAGCATATTTCTCTACTGCTACATTCTACTCCCACCTTTTGTATCGGCGACCCGACGATAATCTATTAAAACTGATCCTATCAGCTCCAAAACATGCTGTTATTGACAAAGATGTGGAAGGACCTCCCAACAGGAGGTGAACATCCTTCGCTACCTGGCACCTTTCACAAGCCTGGCACCATTGGACCACTTCAGAGGCCATATAAGGCCAGTAACACTGGGATCGTAAGAGCGCAAAAATTCGCTCCACCCCCTGAGGACCATGTTCCTCATGAACTTGGGTCAGAACATTCTTAATAAGTACCCTAGGTAACACCAACTGAAATACTACCTCACCACCATTTGGTCTAAATATTTTCCGATACAGCACTCCCTCTCTCTCTACAAACCGGTCCCACTGACGAAGTAGAGCCAATGTGTCGGAAGACAACTGGGCTCGTTCTTCTCGACTGGGGTATTGGCCCTTCCTCCAAAACCCCAACACCTCCTGTAAGAGGGGATCGGCCTGCTGCAAGGCACACAGTTCGGCTACAGTGTGTTGTGGCGAAATTGCAACAACCGCTGGGCGTGCTTCAACTGTATCCGAAAGCATGGCTCTCATATCTGGTGGATGGGGCAAGTGCTGGCGAGAGAGTGCATCAGCATTTACATTACTCTGACCTGACTGGTAAGCAGGGCGGGCCTGAGGAGCTGGATTCCTTTGAAATGGTGCTCCATAAGAGGTCCGCACCCCCTCACATTCCCATGCAAAATGAACGGGCCGATTACACCGCTTGCAGATCACTGAACCAGAAAAACAAGAACGATTAGGACCACAGACATTTTTCAACTGGGAAATGCTCTCACTAAGCTGCTGGAGCCGTTCTTGCTGACACTTTAGCATTTCTCTGAGCTGGCTCATTTCCATTACAGATGTTAGGGGAGCTATCTGCGGGTTACCATGAATCCCACACTGGAAACCATGAACTAACGGGGCAGATTAGCTATGACTTCTCCCTCCAGAGGGTACCCCTTCGCGCTCCCACTGAATCGCTGCAGCCCTAACTTGAAGCAGAGTGCTATCTGGCCTCCTGCGCATAAACTGCTTGAGTTCACGACGCAGAGAACCATCCAACACCCGTTCAACAAACTGATCTCTTAACAATGTCTCGGGACTCAACATGCCAGCAGTTACGCGCTGCTTTGCCTTCTCCATAAGATCCATTAACGCGATGGAGAACTCCTGAAGACTCTCTCCCTCTTGCTGTCTTCTGGAAAAAAGGTTTCGTGTATTGCAATATATGGCTCTGGACAGCCATATAATTCCTATAAGATTTCAAATATTCTAGCAGGGTCCTCTCTCTCTGCACTAGAACGATATTTAAATTCAATTCGAGCTTCTCCCTCCAAATTATCCATCAAAAACAAAGCTTGATCAGCCACCGATAAATGCCATGCTCTCATACTTATCTCCGCTTCCTCCATCCACTTACTCAGTCCCATGCCGGTCCTTCCTCTAAAGATGGGACATTCCCTATCACTAGGTACAAAAATCAGTCTTTCTGTAGGAGGGGCATTGGGTACTCCTGAAGTTGATGGCTGGGCACTTAAGCTGGCTTGCCTTTGTCGCAACTGCTCATTATCAAATTGTAAGCTTGCTACCAAATCTTTAAGTTCCTTAATTTCTTCTGCCATAATTACAAGTTTCATCCACCCACCACTTTAAAGATCTATTAGAACCACCACTTTAAAGATTTGCTAGAACCACCACTGCTCTGCTTCCGGTCGGCCAATCTGCACACAAAACACACACAAAAAACATAAACCAAAGAAAAAACAAAACACCAATATTGAAATTCTCAAACAACTACTGGTCCCGGATGTTCATAAAAAGCAAATGCAAACGCCCTACCAACAACGCCAAAATGTGGCATTACTCATGCCCTGAGAGCATGAATAAATTAAACACGTAATTAGACAACAACGCCACCCTAGGAATTTCACCCAGAGCATTTACCTTAAGGCCACGCAGGTTCGCTTTGCATTTGACACAAACACTGAATGATTTTCACTATTAAATAAAGATCACCTTCAACTGGTTCTGGCACTCGCGACATGCCGTAGAAAAGGCAATTGGCCGCACTGACGTCACTCCCTGCGTGCTACTGGAAGGGGAGCGGCTGACGACACCACAGTCCACGTTTCAAGCACTTGCTCATAGCCTCAAACGGAGTCGCCGAGGAACCAGAGGGGACGCCGGAAAGAAAAAGCAGCAGTCTCCGGAAACAGAGTAGCAATGGTCCCGATGTGGGGAGACCTAAAGAAAGTTAATTAATAACTACTCAGCTGCCAAAAATAGAGCTTACAAGGCCAATTGTTTCCTTACCTGCCAGCTTACCACGTACACACACACACACACACATCCCCGCAGCATGAGGGAGCAGAGAAGCGTAGCACCATGGAGTTTTACCTACAACAACATATCCATTTAGAGTTTCTGTCCGATATCAGCTGTAGTGCAGAGAGTGATAACAACTACCCCATGAAGGAATCAACACCAGCCCGCACCACACTCAGCGATGGGTTGCCTTGTACGGCCAACACCCACAGCCACCAGCTACGTGGCAGGAGCATGAAGACGACCTGTCTGACTGCACGCAGAGCAGCTGTTCTTATACCACACCTACTCTGGCAACTGGATGTTCGCACCTTGAACCCATCAGCCTAATTGGGCATATTTCTCTACTGCTAACACTGCATGACCTGACTTGCTGGTTATCTGCCATCCCAGAAGAAATTGAGACCAACTGTAAAACCTGAGAATTACCTGAACCCCAAAGCACCTTTTGGAGGACGGTGGACATCCGTGTGCCATCAGGCTTTTGAAACCATCATTGAGAAAATAACTTCTGCTCCTGTACTGGCATTTGCTGATCCACAAAAGCCTTACACACTCCACACCGACGCCAGTTCCACTGGTCTTGGAGCGGTGTTGTATCAGGAGCAGGATGGAAAGAACAGAGTTGTGGCATATGCCAGCAGAGGCCTCTCGCGGAGTGAGTCCAGGTATCCTGCTCATAAATTGGAGTTTCTCGCTCTGAAATGGGCAGTGACAGAGAAATTTAATGACTATCTTTATGGTGCTCAGTTCACAGTGGTCACAGACAGCAATCCACTAACTTACCTGTTATCTTCAGCAAAACTCGACGCTACCAGTTACAGGTGGCTTTCAGCTTTGTCTACCTTCACATTCAAGATCATTTACAGAGCTGGAAAGCAGAACATGGATGCTGATGGATTGTCTCGTCGACCTCATGGTGAGCTGTCTGATGATCCTACCTCCCGGAAGGAACATGAACGAATCCTGAAATTTGCCCAGCAACACCTCAATGAACCAGATTATGTTTCCATTGATCCGTATACCATCAAAGCAGTTTGTGCTCGTCACCTGGTATACAGCTCAGATACACAGCATGACAATGTTCTAGTGTTGTCTATGTCCGCCTATAGAAATAGTCTACCTGACAGTTTCACCGATGATAAACAGTTCAGCTCCCCTTTACTTCCTGGGTTCTCAGCAGATGACATTGCGGCTGTAGTGGGCATGACCGTGTCCACTTTGATACACCTGTGTATTTTTGAACTGTTCCAGAGATGACCTTTACTGACCTCTCAGTAAAGCAAGACATTTACTACAAATTATTCCATTAGTTGTAATCTGAGAACATAGTCACCAAAAGAGACTATTTCTATCTTGGATTTTATTCTGATGTGATCAAAAGAATAACCTTTGTCATTTTCATGATATATGTTATGCTGTGTTATTCTTTTAATATGGAGTATTACTGTGTTACTTGACCATATAATGGTGTCAGAGTTGAATGTTATGTCAAATTGTGCTTTTCCTAAACAATTTCCCTCTGCTCTGGCTGTAACCTTGGGTCGTGATAACGGCAAGTAAACTGCTCAACTGTTTTTCTTTTTGAACCAATGGAAAAGAGACAAGTTTCTCTCATCTCAGATCCTTCCTAAAAGTTCTAAGCTGTTGCTGGAAATGAAGAGTCTGCTGGGAACTTCAAAGAGATGTGAACTTTTCCCAAAGAGCTGGATGAACTCAGTCACACGCTAAGGACTCGTCATCCAGCTAAGGACTAATAACATGCTGTTATGAGTCCACTTCGAACGAGCGTAAGCTCAAAACTTTGTTTATTCCTTCCTGGAATAAGTTTATCTTGAAGTCAGAGGCCAGGAGCTGACGCATTTTCTGATGACCAACGCGAAACCAGGAGACGTTGAAAACGTAAACTAGAACCAGCTCGGACGTGCTGGGCCTGAAGGACTCTGTGCATCTGAAAGGCTGGTGTCATTTCTTTATCAGACTCGTCGTCGAAGGTAAAGAGCTGTTTACAAACGTACCTGGATTTTAGCAGAAGTCGGATGGGAAGTGTCACTTTTGGTAACATGCTCAAGACAATTTCCTGTAAACCATCTCTCTATCTTTCCTCCTATTCCCTTATCCCTCTCAATCTATCTGGAAACTATATTTAAGTTAAAGAGCCCTCAGACTAAATATGTTTAACATCCAGTATTGAAGTCTGTTGTGTTACATTCAAGTGTGCTGACGTGTTAAAGATAAGAAAGTGAAATCATGTCAATCAAGTGTAATGGTGTTAATTTAGTTGATTTATTTTAAATAAATGATAGTGTCTTTGACATATCAAACTAAGTTAACTTGTCCATTGTCACTCTATGGCTTCTGTTTTATTTATCCATCATAAAGATCACAGAAATATTGGGTAAACTGAAAAAGAAAAGAATCCGTGAAATTACTATTCATTCTCAATCAGTTCATCTGGACAGTTTCTTTTTAGTAGAAACGTTTCACCCTCACTCCGTGAAATTACTATTCAATCTGAATAAGTAAATTAATTAAGGATAAAGAGGTCAGCTTAACACTGACCCCTGCTAAAATCCTTTACATCTGGGTGGCACCGTATGTGTTTAAAGACACAATCTGGTCTACAGAAGTCGGATCCTGCTATCAACTCCATGATACTGTACCTGACTGATCCAGACAAAAATAGTCCGTCTAAAGATGACCTGGATTCCGATCCAGACCTTAAGGTCCTCTATCAGCTGCGCAAACAGCTAAAACTAATCAAGGGCATCCTAACTTTCGCTCATGGACCAACGTCCTCACCTGTGTTCGTGGTTCCCCATGACCAAAGGGGGGTGATGTTAGTTCATGCCCATGATCTCCCGTCCGCAGGACACAAAGGAGATAAAGCCACGCTGACGGCATTAAAACAAATTGCCTATTGGCCTGGAATGAAAAAGGATGTCATTCATTCATTCATTCATTCATTCAACCTTTATTTATACAGGCTAGCCTCGTTGAGTCACGGGGACTCATTTACAAGAGGGACCTGTCTCACTCACACCAAACAACCATCCACTCTCACACTCACACCTAGGGTCAATTTAGAGTCACCAATCAGCCTAACAAGCATGTTTTTTGGTCTGTGGGAGGAAACCGGAGTACCCGGAGGAAACCCACGCATGCACGGGGAGAACATGCAAACTCCACCCAGAAAGGCCCCGGACCGGGATTTGAACCGGCAACCTTCTCGCTGAGAGGCAGCAGCTCTACCAGTTGTGCCACCGTGCTGCCCAATGTCAAGGACTACATTGAAGGGTGCGTGGTCTGTGGCCAGTTTCAGCCAACCAGACCACTTCACAGAGCACCACTGCAAAGCAGAGGCATTGCATTCCCATGGTCTGACCTCCAGATCGACTGGGTTGGACCACTCACTAAGAGCTCTAGAGGAAATAAATATTTTCTCACGGTAACCTGTGCATTTACCAAATGGGTAGAATGCCTACCAGCTCCCAACGACACAGCACAAACCACTGCTATGTTGTTAATGAATCATATATTTTCAAGGTTTGGACTTCCCCTTCGGGTGAACTCAGACCAAGGTACACACTTCACAGGTGAAGTGATGAAAGAACTGTGGAAGACGCTAGGCGTCAAGGCTAACTTTCATGTCGGCTACCACCCACAGGCTTCAGGCCAAGTTGAGAGAGCAAACAGAACTGTGGTGAGTATTTTGAAGAAATACGTGGCTGCAAACCACAAGGACTGGGACGTGAAACTCCCTCTGGTCCTCATGGCCATAAGAGCCACTCCACACACATCAACTGGCATCTCTCCCTTCGAGATGATGACCGGTCGACAAATGACTCTCCCTCTACACCTGTTGTACCAACCAGGCGACGCCGCCATGGCGACAGCCTACACCACACAACAATACATGAAAGATTTGAATGTACACCTCAGAAACACTTTTGCTTTCGCCCAGAAAAACCTGGAAAAATCCGCTGAAGGACGCAAGGCGTACTACGACCAGAAGGCCTCTCATAATGAACTCCAAGTGGGAGACAGAGTCTGGTACTATACGTTCGCCCCAGCAACCGGGAAAGGAGGGTCCGAGACCGGAACTCTCGCCCGCAAACTGATGCCCAGGTGGACTGGACCTCATCTGATAACAGACAAAGTGTCCTCAGTCGTCTACGAAATCAAAATCAGCAAAGGCCGCAAAGAGCCAATTGCTAAATGGGTACATCGAAATCAGATCAAACCTTACAAGGCGTTCAATGACTCCACAAAAGACAAAGATCTCACAAACACACCGACTTCATGGGATAATAAGGTCGTACAAACACAAGTTAGTAAATAAACTAATCAGGTTTAAACTACCGTATTTCCCACCCTATAAGTCGCATTGTCCAATTTGAACTTAGAAACGCTAAGCCTAAAACCCACAACAAAAACTAACCTTAACAACCGTTTAAATCCACGAGATTTAATTTGACCTCGGTCATAAAGTTGAGACCTGTTTTTCTTGTGTGTTGCACTTTGGAATCTGACGACAAGAGTGTGTCGAATCAGTGATGTTACAACCTCACCCTGAGGCTAATCAGGTAAAAATATGGCACTGGGTGTAACATAAAAAAAACTAACAGTTGATGTCAATAAAAGAACATGTTTATTTTACAAAGTAGAAAAGAGAAAAAACAATCAGAAAAACACAGGGAAGCTTTAAGCTTCAGGGTCTCCAAGGCCAAAACAACAAACAAAACACCCCCTTCTAACTATAAAGAAAATATATAACTAGCTAGAAGTAAACTTAAAATACAATGGCTAAGCTCCCTAGCTATCCACAAAACAGGAGAAAACAGGTTGGAACAGAAATGGCAGAGAACCCCTACCAGCTTCCCCTGTGAACAGAGAAAAAAAAACAACATTAGTTAGGCACTCACAAACTATACCAAAAGTGCTCACAGCAAGATCAGTTAAGTTTTAACAAACCACACAGACAAGATCACAGCAGATCAAGGCCCAGACAAAAGGGGACCTGACATCTCTGGCATGAAGCTCTTTATGGGGTGGCTGACGAGCTCAAACACTTTTCACCTGTGGCAGCCAGGTAAAACTGAAAAACAATAGGAGAGAGAGGGCTCCCTCAAGAAAAGAGAGCCCTTAGAGGTCAGTGACCGTAACAAGTGAAACGTTGTTTCCTTGTTGTTTAGTCATTACTGTTGTCGTTAGTTGAGATATTGTTTTGGTTCTGAACACTCCCAGCCAAAAAGGTTTTGTATTAAAGGACAACACCCACCATGACACTAACAATTCACCATATTGGACAATTACTGTAATTTATTATTAGGTCTATTTTCATTTTTGCATTTGGGCCAGGCGAGGGTTAAAAAAAAAAAAAAAAAAAACACTCCCGAATGAATCCGGAAACCTGGCCGAAGAGTCCCGAAGTGTCATGTGACTTTTGTTACATCTCCACCCAGAAGGCAAAGGTAGGAGTGAGTTTCCATGGAGGTTTATGAGAGAGAGTGGAAGTTAAAACTGCATATTTCCTGCATATTTCCTGGTGCATTTGTGTGTATATGGACCAGCGCTCTGATTTTATTTATTATTTATTTTATAACACCGCTGCGGACCTGTTGCTGCTCTCATTCATTCTGCCCAGAGGAGCGAGCCGCGAGCCGCGCGCGTCTCTGGCTCCTCTTCCGCTGGTCACCTTTGAAGTTCCTCGTGCCGGTGTAATTTGCTCCCTCGAGTGTATGTACTGTATTTGCTCTCGTCAGCCTTGTTGCGGGGAGCACGGGTCGGGGAGCACGCGCCGCGCAGAGCTCAGCTGTGCGGCTGCCTTTCTGGTCACGGGGGGAGAGAATAAAAAGCCGATGCGGAAATGAATGAATTTGTCGCGATCAAACGAATTAAACTAGTATGTCTAAGTGGATGCTCGCTCAGAATATGATAGACATGAGTGAGCGACAGCAGGATTAATCAACACAGGCAGCTTTAGGGAATATTTAAAAATGCTTCCTTTTTCTTTTCCTCGCTCGCCTGTAACTCCAAGGCGTCACTTTGGTGACGTGAATGCCCATGTGAATGCCCATATATGGAGAGGGGCAGATTTTCCCGGAGCTGCATGCTAAAATCTGCTATAAATCATGAAATAACACATTTAGCGTTATTTCTCCACAATATAAGTAAACGCTCCTGTATTATTTTTAAATAAACTAATAAATATTAATGGCGATGCAATTTGAAAACATGGTGGGTGTTGGACTTTAACATTGGTTAATGAATGATATGGATTTAGCTATGCCAACATGCAGTTCATTTTGTTAAATCTCAATCGTTGAAGAGTCAATGTAGTTTAAAGCTACTCAAGGTACCATAAACTACACTGGTCTCACAATTTCTAAATTGAACCGATTCGATCGTTTCTATTCTAGATTATCTATTCATTTTGATGAGTCTCGCCATAGACTTCAAAATTTATTAGGAATACCAAATCCTACGTCGTTCGTCTAAAAGACAACAGACATTTAGATCAAACTATATTTCATTTTTTTATTTTAGTTTAACCTAAACTAAGTAATGAATGGAGGAATAGTTTGGAATTAGAGGCCTTCGTTACAGAAGCCCTCCAAAATTTTATAGGTATAGATCCCTATATCTAATTTTACAGAATTGATCCACCCCTTAATTGGTAATTGTAGCTGATCTAAACCATGATAGCTTACATACCAGGTGCATATAGGTAAGGCTTAATGTAAAATCCCAATCATAAGCCCACCTAAAAAACCACATAATTGCATGACACATAGAACCAGAGTGGCACTGACTGGAAACCAACCAGCCAACAACCTTCGATGTGGGGACCTGCAGCTCCAACGCTTGGTCTTCAACCTTCATCCAAGGGTCGCCTCCTCTGCGTCAATCGAGGGATCCCCTCTACATGCTGATTATGAAAACAATTGTTGCTGATCAATCAACAAAACTAATCGTTGTGGAATTACTGCTATGGAATTACCGCTGTGGATTATAAGACTTTGTTTTCCAAAGGATCACAGACTTTGTTTTCCAAGAGTTAACAGACTCAGTTTTCCAAGGGATTAAAAGCTTTTCGCAATGGGATTACCTCCGAACAGTATGGAAGTTCCAAAAACTTTATGGGATTATAATTTTGATTTTTCTTTTCCACTTGCTGGATTACTTCAAGATCAGAGACAGTTCAAGGTTTCCTTTCGTGTTGGACCCCATCCCCAAGGACTGGCGATGGCTTCCAAAAGGGGGGAGATGTAGTGGGCATGACCGTGTCCACTTTGATACACCTGTGTATTTTTGAACTGTTCCAGAGATGACCTTTACTGACCTCTCAGTAAAGCAAGACATTTACTACAAATTATTCCATTAGTTGTAATCTGAGAACATAGTCACCAAAAGAGACTATTTCTATCTTTGATTTTATTCTAATGTAATCAAAAGAATAACTTTTGTCATTTTCATGATATATGTTATATGCTGTTATTCTTTTAATATGAAGCATGACTGTGTTACTTGATCAAATGAAAGGGTGTCAAAGTTCAGATAAAAGGTCAAACTGACTTACACAGAAATTGTTTTTGTTGAGTTTCAGCTAAAACTCTCATCTAGCGTCTGAAAGTCTCCTCACTCAGATGCTTTTCCTAAACAATTTCCCTCTGCTCTGGCTGTAACCTTGGGTCGTGATAACGGCAAGTAAACTGCTCGACTGTTTTTCTTTTTGAACCAATGGAAAAGAGACAAGTTTCTCTCATCTCAGATCCTTCCTAAAAGTTCTAAGCTGTTGTTGGAAATGAAGAGTCTGCTGGGAACTTCAAAGAGATGTGAACTTTTTCCAAAGAGCTGGATGAACTCAGTCACACGCTAAGGACTCGTCATCCAGCTAAGGACTAATAACATGCTGTTATGAGTCCACCTCGAATGAGCGTAAGCTCAAAACTTTGTTTATTCCTTCCTGGAATAAGTTTATCTTGAAGTCAGAGGCCAGGAGCTGACGCATTTTCTGATGACCAACGCGAAACCAGGAGACGTTGAAAACGTAAACTAGAACCAGCTCGGACGTGCTGGGCCTGAAGGACTCTGTGCATCTGAAAGGCTGGTGTCATTTCTTTATCAGACTCGTCGTCGAAGGTAAAGAGCTGTTTACAAACGTACCTGGATTTTAGCAGAAGTCGGATGGGAAGTGTCACTTTTGGTAACATGCTCAAGACAATTTCCTGTAAACCATCTCTCTATCTTTCCTCCTATTCCCTTATCCCTCTCAATCTATCTGGAAACTATATTTAAGTTAAAGAGCCCTCAGACTAAATATGTTTAACATCCAGTATTGAAGTCTGTTGTGTTACATTCAAGTGTGCTGACGTGTTAAAGATAAGAAAGTGAAATCATGTCAATCAAGTGTAATGGTGTTAATTTAGTTGATTTATTTTAAATAAATGATAGTGTCTTTGACATATCAAACTAAGTTAACGTCTCTGTCACTTAATGGCTTTATTTATTTATCCATCATAAAGATCACAGAAATATTGGGTAAACTGAAAAAGAAAGAACCCGTGAAATTACTATTCAATCTGAATAAGTAAATTAATTAAGGTAAAGAGGCCAGTAATAATATTGACCTCCTCATAATCCTTTACATCTGGGTGGCACCGTATGTGTTTAAAGACACAATATATGGTCTCCCTCATGTTTACTTCACGGCCAAGCAGCATGACGACCCTGTTATCCGCCATGTCATAGCTCAGCTGGAACGAGGAGAGTCACCATCACCATCGGTGAGGGAAGAACTTCCTGAACTGCCCCTTCTACTCCGAGAAGTAAACAAAATGGAGCTCCAAAACAACCTTCTCGTTAGGAGGAGACAAGTGGGAAGTGAACCAAGATACCAACTCGTATTACCCGAGGAGTATCGAGCTGATATGCTTCACCAACTGCATAACCAAATGGGCCACATGGGAATTGAAAGAACTCTCGACTTAGTTCGTTCCCGTTTTTACTGGCCCAGAATGTACATCGATGTTGTTAACAAAGTCAGAACCTGTGAAAGGTGTGTGAGACGCAAATCATTGCCTGAGCAAGCTGCTCCTTTGGTCAACATCCAAACTACTCATCCTTTGGTGTTGATGTGTATGGATTTCTTCTCTGTAGAACCAGATCGCAGAGTCAAAGACATTCTTGTCATAACAGACCACTTCACAAAGTATGCCATTGCTGTGCCTACTCCAAACCAAAAAGCTATCACTGTTGCCAAGTGTTTGTGGGACATCTAAAAAAGCTAAGTCTGGTCCTCTGGACATTCAAAAAACCACATTGTTAGTTTTTGATAAATTTGCTCTTCTTTGGCCTTCAAGGCCTCAATGGTAAAATTGGTCTGTCTTACCCGTTCATTCAGCAGCTGCGTCTGTGCCTTCTGAAGGATGTTGCTTGCCCGGTGCCCGCTGACCGATGAATTCAGTTCCAGGCTCTTAGGAATAATGCCACTTTGTCTGCATCTAAGGTTGAATCGCAAGTGGTTCCTGTAGTCCGCCCTCTTCCTAGCTGTTTTCTCAAACTCTCTAACAAGTTTGAGGCAATCCTGGCCAAAGTGGTTCAAAATACCCAATTCAAAATATATTTTGAACCACTACCCTACCCTGAGTTGCTCCCGGTAGGACTGGAAAGCACCTTGCATGGTAGTCTGCTGCCACCGGTTTATGAATGTGTGTAGCATTCAATATATGTGTAGCACTTTGAGATTTTCAGTAATGAAAAGTGCATTATAAATTGAATTAATTATTATTATTATTATTATTTACCTCCCACACACAATATGTGCAGAAGTTAAAGTCCCAACTGGAGGAAAGTTACAAACTGGCCAGTAGGAACTCAGCTAAGGTGATGCAACGTAACAAGATCTGATTCGACCGGAAGGTTACTGCATCAGAACTGGACATTGGAGACAGAGTTTTGGTGAGGAACGTGCGAATAAGAGGCAAACACAAACTTGCAGATAAGTGGGAGTCGTCTGTGTATATTGTTATGAAGAAAGCCGGCAATCTTCCTGTATACACAGTCAGACCAGAAGGCCAGAACAAACCACTAAGAACCCTGCATCGAGACCTTTTATTGCCATGTGGGTACTTGCCTGTTCCTGAGGAGGGAATACCTACCAGAGACAAAAAGAAATCGCTTGTGTCCTCTCCAGTATCTGATGATGATGAAGAGGATCCATCAGAGGACGAACTAATTGATCCACTTCTGCACATTCTGTCATCTTTTGAACCTGTAAAATTTACGACTGACATTGACCTATCTCCTGCCAAGCAGTCTGCCAGAAGCACTGATCAGTCTGTCCCACAACTTCCAGTATCTGTTACTGAAGAAAAGGGTGATGCTGAGGAAGACAAACCCACATCTGTTAAAGAGGAACAACTAGCAATGGGCAGTGAGGAACCTGAACAAATCAATCCTGCAGAGATCTCCAGAGTTAAAGGAAGTTTTTTTTCCCAGATCCTGATGCTCCAGAGTCTGACAATGCAGGACTGGATACACAAGAGCCTGACATGCCAGACATTCCCAGCTATGCTAAAGAACCTCACTCACCATTGGAAACGGTATCTCTGGATACTGAAGACCAACCCATGAGACGTTCTAGCCGCACAAGTAATCCACCTGATTGGCTACAGTATACTGGACCTGGCAAACCATTATTGAAAAACATCCAGACCTTGCTCCATGGGTTAAGTTCTGCTTTCTCCTTCGCCCTCCAATAAGACAAAGAAGAACAGTTAATTGCTCCATACCCCAGTCAGTCAGCCACCGATTTGCTACCAGCCTGGTACATGTACAAGGACGTACATGGGATCAGGAGGGGAGAGTGTAACCTGCACAAAATAATCAACCCATATTTTATTTTGAAAGGGACAAATTGACGGCACACTTTAAATTCCGGGTCAGAGGTGAACTCGGCTGCTCCGTTGAACTGCTAACGCTGTGGCTAACTGCTTGTGCTTGGCGTCTTCATAAATCATGAGAGAACCCCGCTGTATCAAGCCAATTTAACGCGGACGAAGGATTGTATTGGGTGTTTTGTGTCAACCACTCGACGGTGAGTCGTTTGTTTTAAGTACTTGGGTTCCTTTTATGAAATAAAAATGCGGTGGTGACACGCCCACTCCATCCATGTATTTAAGATTTAAAAGTGGTCTTAGTGATCGAAAGATCATTCTCTTTTTGTTAATTTTGTGGCCGAATAGAATATATATACGTAAAGTATTAAACAAGTCCCTTGATTTTTGTAATTTCATCCTTTTAGGATCATTTTAGTTACTTTTCATTAAATCTGTTGACGGCCTATAGAAATCTGGAATTGGTTCATTTCTTTTGGGTTGCGCAACAAAACAAAATAAATTACTATTTGTAATCATTGGGACACTCAAACCACTCCACCACAGTAAGGTGGCAGCCCAGGGAGGGTTATGGTTATGAAACCATATCGAAGTAAACTAAGCTTAATTGACTTTTATATGAATTAAACTTGGATACAACTTGGAAGTGCACTTTAAAATTTGATCTGTAACTTTACTTTGATCTGTACTGTTGATGTGATCTTTGAATTGAAGTTCATTTGAATGATTCTTGAAAAATACTTGCTGGAATTATTTTATTTGTTTTTGTGAATGTTTAACTATGTGAATGTTTAACTATTTTTGATAACAGTTTAGTCCTGTGTATATAGTAATGCTAATTTTTGTTTTATTTATGACCTTGTTTAGGTCAGGGTTTTTTTCACCCCCTGTTCCCACCCAGGATGGCGAGCTACCGGATCACCGCAGCTGTGCGGTAGGACTTAAATTGCACCAAACTATTTGTTTTTTTCTGGACATATTACCCTGGATCATGAACTACAAACTACCAGATTATTGATTGATGGACCTTTAATCATCCGGGATTCAAGAACTGATTTAAAATAGAAAAAAAAAAAAAAACACTCTTGGGTTTAATCAGGGTCTGTTTTGTTGTGTGTGTTTTGTCTATTTTGGTTATACTGAAAGAAAATTATTATTACAAATATTATTTTTTATAAATTCCATTCCTAA
>JBBPBX010028440.1:8378-32332 GCA_038048925.1 Garcialebias charrua
CTGGTATTGTAAAGCACTTTGGGGTTCCTCACAGGGGGCTGGAAAGCGCTATATAAATAAGCTCCATTTACCAAGCTCCATTTACCATTTAAGAAAATGATCAAAACTTAATTGTTAAGAAAAAAATAATGAAGTAGCTTAATGTGTATTGTATTAGAGTTAGAAAAATTACAAAGAGTTATTCATTTTGTACTGTTACTTGAAGATTATTATTGTTTGAACTAATTGTTTGAAAAAAAAGGGGCAGATATAATACGATTTTTCTTCTTTCTGCTACCTTTCATTTTTATATTTTGTATGTTATCATCTATGTGATTGTTTTGTATTGTATTTTAAAATTAATACATTTTATAAATAAATAAAAAATCCAGTAGGCATGTCAGCAAATGACCAATCAGCAAACTCAATTTGTCGCAAAGGTAAACGCCCCTAGTCTGCGGAGATGACTGCAGCCGCTCAGAGTGGACGCTCTGGTATGAAGTCTCAACTGTCTGAAGACAGTGCGCACAGTTTCCGTGCGACTGACAGGACACGCGAGTATACTGGAGCCTTTAGTTTCGTAGGAGGGTTACAACTAGAAAGAAACTAAGAAGCTGATTAGTCCAGCCACAGGGGGATCTGCTGAGGAGGAAAACACTGGAATCCCACAGTTGTCTCCAAAGAGAATAAATATTTACATTTTCATTGTTATTCAGTCCTTTAAATGCTGTTGTCAGTTTTTCAATATACACATTTTACTGTCAGAGAATGTTTGGTCAAAGGTGATTTTTGTTACTATGGCTGAAAATAAGAAGTCCGAGACATTATCAAAACTGTCTCTCAAGACACCATCTTATGAATCATATGTATAGCTTAATGGAGAGTGTTGGGTGAGAAGGCTGCAGCTGGCTCAAGGACACCTCCTGAGCTCTGTGAACTCAGCTGAACTGATAATCGTGACTGGTATGTTTGTACATGTTCTGTATATTTATGTAACCTGTCCTGAAAATCTGACCTTGCAAGTAAAATGCCGGTTCAAATCTTCTCCTGCCATCGTGTGTTTTTAATTTTTATGTGTGTGTGTGTGCAAACAAACACAAGCTGGAACATATTGCTTGTTCTTTTGTGGGTTTTTTTGGACTCGGTGACTCAATTTAGACCATTGTATTAGTAGCATTTTTATTTTACATGTAATGAAATGCACTTTATTTTAAATTGATTTACTTTTATTTCTCTTATTTTATGCTATTTTGAATTATAGCACTGTTCTATTGATCAAATATTTCATAGAACAAGCACCTTATGTGTTTTTGTCGAAAGGCAGATGTATTTCAGTATGGTCTCTGTCCGTTTGCATGTCTTTAAACGTTCTCTTTTCCTACCTATTACTTCTGATCTGTTCAAGATAACACAAACTCACACATGCATCGTCACCAGACAGAGGGTCACAAACACTCATCCTGTCCCCAGCCAAGGTTGGGGTGTCACCTATGCTTAATCTTCAAGGCCAAGATAAGTGGAGCCTATTTTTCTAAAATAAAAATAGCACATTTAAAACTAACAGCTGCATGCTATACCTCAAGACTAATAAAAGTTTCATAACTACATAGAATATCCTCAGATCTTAACAGTCATGTGTATATTTGCGACACATTTAGACCAATGTCATTGATTTTGCTATAACTTATTGTTTTACCTCAACATTTGAGTTTTTGCAGTTTTTACAGTTGTATACTTTCTGCTAGTTGCACTTTTCTAAAGGGGAAACTTGTGAAGCACATCGTATCGTTTAAACATTATAGAATGTGAGTAAGCAGTACTTTCTCATAAATGTTCCTCTCGAGTTTCTCTGAATGTAACGTCTTTCTGATCTTATGGTGTATGTCTAAGAAAAAAGCACTCATCTGCAAACATGTTTATAGTCTCCATGAATAATTAAAAGCAGGGTCCTAAAGTTTTATTTCTTAAGATTTTACTTTGTGAGTGGCCTTTTTTTGTACCCTGGTGAATTGATCTAGCATAGGCTTAACGTAAAAGCTCTTTCAAGAAGTGAATATTCTGACTCATGTCTGATCATTAGTATGGGTCTTATTGACGACCGTCATCAAATCTGATCGTGCAACCGGCTCTATGCAATCATGTATGTTGTAGGAATGAGGCTCCTGTGGGTTCTCCACTTCTCTGAGGCACAAAATAATCTGTTTTCCTTCAATATGTTTTTTTTTTCTGTTTGTGAGAATCCAGTAAGATTACTTGAGAAAGCTTGGTCTCCTTGATCAAATAGACTGAGCCCAGTTTGTAATCTGAGGCCGGGACAGCACAGCAGTTATCAGCAGAGTGTTATTGTGAGTGTGTTCCTGAATGTGTAGAATGATGTGACTGAGTGATAGCATGTTTTTCATAGAAACTGGCCATTTGTTGACTTTACTGTCTTTCTCATCACCTTCTCAACTCCTGCCTGCTGCCTCAAACTTTCTAACAAGTCCTCAGAGACAACTTCTCTGCTTCCACACAGATTAATCACAGAAATATCAGCCAGTTGGACAGCTTACATACTGAGTCCTGCCACAAGGCATGGGGATCAACAGGCCTTAATCAAATCTTCAAGAAGTGCTAAAGTCATCCAGCTGAAGAGTGAAATAGAAAATAAAACCACAATTATATAATTGGTGCAGGGTAAACTGCTATTGAATTGCAAATATATTAAATCGTCATCTGGACAGTTTATTATTATTATTATTATTATTGAATTATTGAGTTCTTGAATTGCTTTCCAATGAAACTGCTCTAGGGCAGCATGGTGGATCAGTTGGTAGACCTGTTGCCTCTCAGTGAGAGGGTCGCCGGTTCAAATCCCAGCCGGGGGCCTTTCTGGGTGAAGGTTGCATGTTTTCTCCGTGCTGCATTGGTTTCCCTTTCAGTTCGGTCTCTCGGTGCAACATACTTGCTATGGGAATTGCGCCCCCGCGCAATTACCTGAAGGAATACATTCACGCCTTTTACGGCAGGGGGCGTCACCCCTCGCCAGAGGTACCGCCCTTTAGGTACTTATGCGACTGACGCCCCTCCATCTTCCTCTTTTTTGCCCTTCACCTCGCAAAAACCTGAACTATCTCTCTTTGCGGGACTTCTCTGCTGCTTCATCGCTCAACTTGAGGTGAGCTCGCTCCCTGCACAGAGCGCACAGAGAATTTTTCCCTGCATACTGCTGGACTAGCGAAAGCTAGCCCAGCACATTTCTATAACCTCGAAGTTTTCTTCTCTCCTCTCTCTCTATAGGTTGCTTCGCTCAACGGCGTTATAACTGCGCCACAACCGCTACCTCGACTAACGCAAGCTTAGCAAGCTAGCCAGCGAAAGCGACACGACGGAGGAGACACTTTAACAAAGAAGAAAAATGATTTTGGAGGGTCTCGCTCGCCTTATCTCGGACATGCCTCCGGAGAAGGGAAAGCAAAAGACAAAACTTCAAAGAAAAGCCAGCGGGACGGCGAGCCCAAACTCGCGCGTCTGTCCCAGCGGCTGTGGATTTTACCTTGCAGCGACGGACACCCATGAGGCCTGTCCAGTCTGCCTGGGTATATTTCATGCAAGACAAGCTCTGGACGCGCCCGACTCTTGCTCACACTGCAGCCAGATGCTGGACACGGTGCTACGGCAGCGCGTGGACATCGTGGCTAAGGCCATGGGAAGCTCAGCTGGTCCACAGGACCCGGACACCACGGAGACCCTCACTCCGACCCCAGAGCTCGAACACATGGCTCTACACGACAGCACGCGCGTCGAATGGGGCGACAACCCTGACCCGCTTGCTCCCATGGTGGACCTAACAGTAGAGTTCGACACCAGAGGCATGATGAATGAAGACAAGATCTCTATCTCAGCCTCGGGCGAATTTTCAGCGGAGGAACCAGAACTCGAGATCGAGGATCCGGGAGAGCACCTCCCCAGGACTCCGATACCTACACTCCCTGAAACAAACTTCTCCATCCCGGCTCTGTTTGACCTGTGCCACAGAGCGGCGGACGTGTTGAACATCCCTTGGCTGGAGCCCCCACCTCGCCAACAGGTCACGAGGCTGGCGGGGAACTATTTCTATTCAAAACAACAGGCTGCAACAAGGCAAAGGATGCCCGTGTTCCCAGACTTCCTCACGGAACTGACCCGCGCATGGCCCCAGCCACGAGCGCCCATGCTTCTCCCCTTGTCACAATTCCTCGACGTGGAAGGCATGGATCAAGTGGGAATAGCTAATGCACCTCAGATTGAGGACACGCTAGCGTCCCACCTAGCTCCCAGATCTTCAGGAACAAAGCCGACTCTCCCCAGCAAAGCTTGCAGAGCCTTAGCGTTGCTTTTCGAGAAGTGCTACAGAGCTCAAGGACTCGCGGCGCGCGCGATGAACGCGTCAGCGATGAACGCGTCAGCTATGATGCAGGCTTACCTCGCAGAAAAACACCAACAACTGCAGGAAACCTCGGATAAGCAAGCTGCTGCCGAATTATTGGATGAAGCCCACAGAGCTACAGACTTTGTCCTGCATACGATAGGTACAGCTGCTGTGGCTCAGGGTAGAGGTATGGCGGAAGTGGTCATCACGATCCGCCACCTGTGGATGCCGCTGACGGACTTACCAGAGGGACAAAAGGTGCCTTTTCTTCACCACTCGATAGAAGCGGAGGGACTTTTTGGCCAGACTTTGGAGCGAATCCAAACCAAGCTGGACAAAAGGCGCAGGCAGGCTGAAGCTCTCAGGGTGGGTATCCCTCGTCGGAGTTTTGCCCATCCCAGAGAGTCTGCTGGAAGCAGACCTGCACAGCCGCGGCACTGCTCGACGACGCGTGCTCCACCGCAGAAGCGGACAGCATACGAGGAGGAGCCTAGGCAGAGACCCCCGCCGAACCAACCTCGCTCAGAGCACGCATGGACTAAAAACATGTTTGTCCCACGTTAAGCGAGCAGGCACAGGGCCTCCTCGGTGAACCGGGACACTCGTCAAAAACGTGCTTGATGAGCCAGGTTCACGTTTACATTTTAAACGACCTCCTGCCCACGTGGTAACAGGAGTGTTCGCACCTTGCTCAGACTTTATTTGTAACAAAGTACAAATGGCTGATAAATATGTTGCATGCACAAACCATGTTTTCCCTGCTGTGAGTGACATCAAATCATGTATGTCGTTGCACGTAAGCACAAATAAAACTCATAAAACAGCACATCCCTGTTTTATTGAGAAAAAAAACAACAACACACCAACACAAATAATGTCAACAGGACGGGCCTCTGGCCTGTCGGCGTCATAAAGGGGGGGGCACATCCCCCTCCCTCACGGCTCATGGGGTGCCAGCCTATTAAATAAGCTCCAGCAGGGTGCCTTTGAACCCGTCTCCAGAAGACAGACACAAGCCGTTTTCGCATTGCACGGCCCTCCCCAGTCCGGCTTGTCTCTGGTTGGCCCAGAGCCAGCCCTGGCCCGCCCCCGTTCATTACGCATTGTCGGAGAGCAAGCCTTGAAGTGGGTGGGGTGTTCACTTGACGTGGGTGGAGTGTTCACTTGACGTGGGTGGAGTGTTCTTGTGTGCGCGCTTACAGTGTTTTAAGAGCGGACACGCCGCTAAAAAATGTTTGTTAGCTGAATATATATATTAGTGTTTCTGAGTTAATTTTTTGTTAATGACTGATTACAATTCAGCTTATGTTAGGACGTAAATAACACGAAGCGCGCACCCATAGCCTACAGAGCATTTCCGCCTTTCAGCGCGACCTGAATGTCATTAAAATATAACTAATATTCTCTAACTCTTGCGCGTAGCCAGGGTTTTAAAATATAACTGATAATCTCTAAATCCTGCGCGCGCCAGAATTTTACAAGGGGCAAATCCTTCATAGGAAAGGTGGACTCCAAAAAAACTAATAAGCCGCCGTGGCTGAAAAAAATAAGCTCTCTGCTTTAAGCTCATATTTTATCTTGACCCGTAGGCTACGAGTTCGAATCTCACCTGGGTCAAGTTATTTTACGTTTGTTTTTTATTGGAGAAAATAAAAAGAAGTAGTTTATCTCACCTGGGTCAAGTTATTTTACGTTTGTCTTTTATTGGAGAAAATAAAAAGAAGTAGTTTGTGTTAAGCATCGAACATTAAAGATCCACTGACGTGATTTTTCTACTATTCATCAAATTGCTCAAAATATATATATTTTATCATTTAAATATGTTAGTTTTTGCAAACAAAATGATAAATCACTTTAATTTTGCTTTAAAAGTGATTTTGAACTTCAAGCTGTGTTTAATCATGGGAAATCCGTTTACACCTGAACGCACCATCTGTGACGTAATGTCCAGAGTGAGAGGCAGAGGGCTCCAGTCTCTTCAATAGCGGACATTTTAAAACCTGACTAATTTAGCAATCTAGGTGAAGATTTGAGCTATTTGTCTTCATTTTGGGAAGCAGAAAATAGTTTGGGTGATGGAACAAGAAACAACAGGATCTAATTTAGGTCTGATGCTGTATCAGACTTACCTTCATGTCGAGCTGCGCACACCGTGACATGCCCAGAGCTCTGCCTCAACTCTGCACTCTACATCACAGATGGTGCGTTCGGGTGTAAACGGATTTCCCACGATTAAACACAGCTTGAAGTTCAAAATCACTTTTAAAGCAAAATTAAAGTGATTTATCATTTTGTTTGCAAAAACTAACATATTTAAATGATAAAATATATATATTTTGAGCAATTTGATGAATAGTAGAAAAATCACGTCAGTGGATCTTTAAGCTCGAACAGTGGAAATGCAGCACGTGATTTTCCTCACAAAGCTGCATCAACCTAGCCTGGCCCTCGCCTTCCTGCACAGCTCCGCTCAATTCTCATTTCCCTTCACTGCACAGTCTGGGACTTCTGCCATAGACAACAATTTCTCCGGTAGATTTTTGACCGGACCAATCAGAGAACAGAAGGGGCGGAGTTTTTGGCCCCTAACCCACGCCCCCACCTGTCCCAGCGCAGCCAGCGAGCAGTCGCATGTTCTCATTCAAAGCGATGCAAAGCGATGCAGGACTGTTTTATATGTGATACAAATTTATTAATTTCCCCTTCTTAATCCCTTATCTGGAGTTTTCTTTTGTTTTTTTGGCCAAAAGTCAAGTTATCGCTCCCTCCTCCCTCTATCTTTATCTCTCAACCCCACACAGGAGTTGGAGAGTATGGCTTTACACAACAGCACGCGGGTCGAATGGGGTGACACCCCCGACGCGCTGGCCAACATGGAGGACCTGACTGTCGAATTCGACACCCGGGGTATAATGAACGACGACGAGTTATCCATCTCGGCCTCGGGTGAATTTTCAATGGAGGAGGCGGACATAGAGGTGGAGGATCAGGGTGACGCACTCACCCAGACCTCCCTATCTGCGCTCCTGGACACGGACTCTTCCATCCCTGCTCAGTTTGAACTGTGCCACAGAGCAACGGACGCAATACAAGTGCCTTGGCCTGAACCCCCTCCTCGCCAACAGGTTACAAGGCTAGCGGGAAATTACTTTTATTCAAAGTAGCAGGCCGCCACGAGGCAGAGGATGCCTGTGTTCCCAGACTTCCTCACGGAACTGACATGCACCTGGACTCACCCACAAGCCCCTATGCTTCTACCCCTCTCACAATTTCTCGACGTGGACGGGATGGACGAGGCATACCGAGCACGCTTGGAGCAAGAACAGGTTTGTCCCTCGCCAAATGTCCAAACACAGGGCCTCTTCGGCGAATCGCAACGACAGACAGAAACGGGCCTGATGAACCAAACTGCCGTTTCCATGTTCCATGGTCACCCGCCCACGCGGTAACAGGAACGATCCGCCTAAACCCAGACTTTATTTGTAACATAGTACAAAAAGCTGGTTTATTTTCAGCATGCACCAATCATGCCCTCTCTGCTGTGAGTGACTTAAAATCATATACGTCCTGTCACGTAAGCACAAATTAAATCATGAAACAGCAATTCTCTGTTTTACTGACTCAAAAAAAAAACCCACAACAATCAACACAACTTCTCCCAGCAAAGCAGGTCCCTCTCACCTGCATGCCGTCATAAAGGGAGGTTTTTTTTCTCCCCCTCCTCACGGCCCACGGGGTGTTAGAATATTTAATAAGCCCCGGCAGACTGCTTCTGTTTCATCTGCGGTGAGCAGACACAGTGGCGTCTGTAAACACCCTCCTTGCCCCTTACAGAGGCAGGTGAGGAGGGTCCCGTTTTTAGGCTCTCGCCCCAAAGGCGAGACAGCCAATACACCAAACAGACGGGCACATGAAGTGGCCGCAGCTCAAGGAGCCGAGTCGACAACGTCTCTCGACGGGGGGGGGCTGCTTCAGGCGCCCTCACACAGCTTAAAGCTTCACACCTTCACGGAAGCTGTGTTCAACTGGCTGTAGACTAGGGGTTGAACGAGTACATAATTTTTAACCTTGACATTAACATAAAAAAACTTGACGTCACAGTGTCTTATGATGCAAAATAAATAAATAAATATAAATGCATAAAAAACGTTATTACAAAAAGAAAAAAAAGACCAACAAAACATTGGGAGCATTTATTATGCTCCTATCATTTATCATACTGCAGATAAGTCACAGGAAAAAACAAAACTATTAGTTATTAATATTAAAAGTGAAAGTAAGGCGCTGAACCGAAACTTAAAAAACAAATGGGGCCATAGCCATACCGTACCACCGCCTGCAGTGCTGTGCAATTTAGGTTTACTTTTAGAGATTGTGTTTATAGGTTTTTAATACCTAGAGAGATGAATATTTGTTGCTTTTTGTTTGTGAAACGAGAGAGAGGACGCCGTTTCGGCCGTGTTCTATATGTGACCTGCAATGCAACACTACCCCCTGCTGTCACAATCTACTACGGTGGTCAGAGCAAAGAAAATCAACAGGATGATTCAATGAGTAGCGCAATTTATAAAATTATAAACTGTTTTACCTTTTTGACAAGACGGCCTGCTCCATTAACATCCGTGCGTACACAGGAATCCATTTTGTAGCGTCTACTAAAAGCTACCTCGCGCGCTGTGAAATGTGACGTACTACGGGTACCCGAGCTGGACAAAAAAGCCTCGATAGAAGTCAAAGCACTCGATCTGTAGAAAACTCGGGTACTCTGTTAATGCACTACTGTAGACAAAAACAAGTCTGAGCGTAATCAGATTCCTCTTCCTGTTGCTCGAAGGGAACTACACTCTTTATCACCAAGACTGAAAGGAACCCCTCCCCCCCACACTTTTGTGTGGTGGATGCTCCTTTGTTATTAACGAGAGACACGCAAAATACATGTAGCAGTCAGGCATCAAGTGACCTGCCTCTACGTGCTGATCCAAAGCTGTCTTTAAAATTAATTTGGGATCCGGTCAGTTTGCCTGGCACCAGAGCTTCATTGAAGCCAAGGGCCAATGGTCTAGGCCACTCCACTAAAAAGACTGGAGTAAGGAGGTCTGCTCGCTTACGTGGCCTGCAGCCCCATAATTTAGAGGAGGATAAGAATAATTCTACTCCAAAAACTGTCTAATGGAGATGACAGGTTGTACCCATCCTCAATTATCCCTGAACAGGACAACTCGGGGACAAGCTGCCTCCTCCCAAACCTAGTGGACAACCAGGGGCTGTTGGCCTCTGGTTCACCAGAGGAGGCGCTGTGGCTACCCAGGCCAAAAACTACCAAAAGTTTCAGCTTGTCGGTTGAACGAAACAGGCTGATGGCGGCAGCCCTGCCGAAAAACGTGGTATTAACCATACAGAATGCTCGTGCAGGGTCAACACAATCTTTATACGCTCAAAAATGGCGTATCTTCGAGGCCTGGTGCTCAGAAAGAAATATTATTTCTTATGCATGCAACCTGGTCCAAATCCTGACCTTCCTTCAGGATCTCTTGGAGAAGGGTCGTTCTCATTCAACGATTAAAGTCTTCCTTTCAGCTATTTCTGCTTGTCATGAAGGCTGGGGAAACAGGACACTTGGAGCACACCCAATCATAATAAGATTTATGAAGGGTGTTCTTCGATCTAAACCACCCAGCAGGATCCTGACTCCTGGTTGGGACCTCAGTTTGGTCTTAGGGGCTCTATGCAACCCCCCATTCGAGCTACTATCTTATAAAACGGCCTTACTCCTGGCACTTTGCACAGCGAAGCGCGTGGGTGACCTCCACGCATTATCTGTACATCCAATGTGTACCAGATTTGTTCCAGATGGGTCAAAGGTCACACTGAGGCCTAATCCCGCATACACCCCCAAGATCTGGACCCTGAACTATAGGAGTCTAGACTTTGATCTCTCTTCTTTTCCACCTGCCTCTGTCCTGAACCAGGATCAGGAAAGGCTACAGGCTCTCTGCCCAGTGAGGGCTTTACGCACCTACATGCAGAGAACAGCCGAATGGAGAAGAACAAACCAACTGTTTGTCTGCTTTGCAGCACCTGCTACCGGGAGAGCCCTATCAAAACAACGCCTCTCACACTGGGTGACTGAGGCCATTAAGAGGGCCTACAGTAGTAAAGGTCAGCAGGCACCCTCTGGAGTGCACGCCCACTCCACTAGGGGCCTTGCCACTTCCTGGTCATTGTTCAAGGGTGTACCAGTTGCAGACATCTGCGCTGCTGCGAATTGGAGCTCCTTGAATACTTTTGCAAGGCATTACAGTTTGGATGTTACTGCAGGTGACGTCACTCAGGCTGTTCTTTCTAACATTCAGTAGAAAGTAGCCTTGGGATGCCTACTGATCAGAGGCAGACGTTCACTCTAGCATGCATTTTACTGAGCATTTCAAGGGCGTGAATGGATTACGTTCCCATAGCAAGTATGTTGCACCGAGAGAACATGACTGAAAGGGAACTGAAAGTTATGCACCATAACTCATGTTCCCTGAAGGAAGGGAACGAGGTGCAACATAACTGGCCCTTTTCAATGCTGAAAGCTCGGTGAAGTGCACTTTTCAAGAGGAAGATGGAGGGGCGCACGCCGCTTAAGTAACCAGAGGGCGGGGACTCTGGCGCGGCGGTGATGCCCCTAAGGCGTGAGTGTATTCCTTCCGGTAATTGCGTGGGGGCGCAATTGCCATAGCAAGTATGTTGCACCTCGTTCCCTTCCTTCAGGGAACATGAGTTATGGTGCATAACTTTCAGTTTTCTCCAGGTACTCCGGTTTCCTCCCACAGACCAAAAACATGCATGCTAGACTGATTGGTAACTCTGTTGTTCCCAGGTCAGAGTGAGAGAATAAATAGGATGGATGGATGGAACTGCTTCACATTTAATATTCAAGATGTTTTTTTGTTAGCCATCCAAGATGTTGCTTCACGTTTTAGGCAATAATTTAATTTGAGACATTGAGGCATAAAGAGTGTAGAGTTTAATAAAAAAAAAATATATATATTATAAATTAGGCAATAATTTAAGTTGAGACATTGAGGTATAAAGAGTGTAGAGTTTAACAAAAAGAAAAAAATATATAACAGCAAATGTTTCTTTAAAGGTTTATCAATAAAAATAAATTGATTTCAAAATTTTCAAGCCACTTAGCCTCTACTGCTGCCACAAGCAGCTGAGAGGCTATTCTTACCTGTGATCAATGGAGTCACAGTTTAGCCCATGCTCCTGCTGATAAATGATGGTTTCCTGCTCTATCCTGCACCTGGACTGCTTTTATCAACCACTGTCCAAGGCAAAAGCACACTATTTTTTTTCTGCATGTGTACCTTATCTGTTGGTTTGCTTGTAGCATTAGCAAAATGACTCAATAACTATTTCAAGGATTTCAATGAAACTCTCAGAAAGTAATCATAGGATGTACGTCTACAATGTGTTGCTTTTTGAAGTCAACCCTGTTCATAATAGCTGGCTAAGCAACTGTAGTAAACCCACAAATCACTGACTCAGTCAATTTTCCAGATATTGACCTAAAATCTTGTATGACTGTCTCAGACTCAAGGGAGTGGTGGCACAGAGGTTAGAGAAGGTGGGCCTGTGACTGCTGGTTCAAGTCCCGTTACCAACTATATTAAACTGTGGGTGGGATAGGTGAAGCATCCACACCTGCTTTCACCCTCATTTGCCCCACTCTGGGCCCTTGATCAAGGCCTTTAACCCACACCATCTGCTCTCCCGGGCACCCTAGATATCAGCTCTCTGCTCCACACAGAGGGCTGTGGTATCTCAGTGGTCTGTGGTTGTGTCAGGAAGGGCATCCGGCGTAAAAATAATTGCCACGTCTTTGTGCGACTTAGTTTGTTGTGGTGACTCCTGAAGAAGGAACAGCCAAAAGAAAAAGAAAGACGATTGTAGCTCAGATTCAACCCCAACACAGACTCCATGCTCTAATGGACTGCATGAGATATGTTTTGAAAAGTACCATCGAGACAGAGAACCATTCAAATTCACATTTACACTTAAAACCAATTTAATGTCACCATTAACATGCATGTTGTTTGGTTGGTGGAAGGAAACTTAACTATCCTGATAAAAACTCACCATGCATGTGGAGAGCTTGCAAACTCCATGCAGAAATGTCGAGCTGGAGGTTTCCCAGGGCCTTCTGCTGCAAGGCAAAATGACTGACCAGCTGCAGCACCAGTTAGCCCATTTGTGAACAGTCTAGTACATTCATAACCTTCAGATTTTAATGTTGCTTCCCTTGTGCTTTTTTATTGTTTTTTTTAGTGAGGAAAGCTTCAAAGTTCTATTAAAATAGCAGATTTTAATGTTAAATTGTATGCTTGTTTATAAACTTTTGATAATTGTATGTTGCTGCATTTAAAAACCAGTCAAATCCACTATCAAAACTGTGAACAAACTAAAAAGTAAAGGAGGAAAACTTTTTTTATTTCTGTAACTGAATGGCATATTTTAAACTTCATCTCCAGGTTTATTATAGGCTGACCTTTTGGAGTCTTTGTCTTCAGACACACTGAACTGAATGCTCTTAAGCACAGAAAACACTAAACTTTTTTTCTGTAATGATTGAGGATTCTTTTCAATCTTTATTTTCTATAATTTTATAAATGTTCAATGCTTAGTTTAAGAAGCCTCAAATTCACATTCAAAGTTATTTGGTGCTACTGACACCACAAAACTTTTTTTCAAATGTTTTCATACCCCATTGAGCAAGCTTTATGTAATGCAGATGATCAATTTTGATCTACTAGTACAGACAACAAGAGGAAGAGAGATGAAACGAGTTGTGTAATAAACAGTGAGACTGCTGGAGGTGTGTTAATGGTGAGCCAGGACGGTTGATGAGCTCGTATCATGGGCTGTCACCAAAGGCCACTGTAGGTTAATAACATTCTCCGACATGTGTGTGAGCTAATCTGTGATGTGAGACACGCACGCACGCACGCACACACACACACACACACACACACACACACACACACACACGCACACACGCACACGCACACACACACACACACACACACACACACAGTGAGGATATTGTAAGTAGTTTGCTGTCAGATAAAGATGAATGCAACTGAATATTAAACATTAAAAAATGAATTGTTGAGAAACAAGCATTTTATTATTGTCAGTATTTTTGTATACTTTAGACAAACATTTACATTTAACCATGGTGGTCATTTGGTGAAGAGGGAGCTCAGCTGTAAGGCAAAGCTTTCTGTTTCCCGTTCGGTCTACATTCCTACCCTCACATATGGTCATGAACTCTGGGTAGTGACTGAAAGAATGACAGAAATAAGGTGAGAAGTTCAGTTATCAGGGAGCGACTCGGAGTAGAGCCGCTGCTCCTCCACATTGCGAGGAGCCAGTTGAGGTGGTTCAGGCATCTGGTAAGGATGCTTCCTGGGCAAGGTGCTTTGGACATGTCCAATTGCAAGGAAACCTCCAGGAGGACCCAGGACATACTGGAAAGACTATGTTTCTTGGTTACCCAGGGAACTGCACAGAAATTGCACAGAAGTCTGTTGGAGTCGGTCTCCCCACCATCACAGACATCTACACTTCCAGATCCAGGAAGAGAGCCACCTGCATCATGAAAGACCTCACTCACCCAGCACACACACTTTTTGCCCCACTCCCCTCAGGCAGGAGGTTGCAGAGCATTAAGTGTAGAACCACTAGATTGAGGAACAGCTTCTACCCTGAGGCTGTTAGACTCATGAATCCCTAACCAGGATAATCACTGTAATGACACTTTATTGGTGAAATGTGACTTATCTGTGCTGATAATCTCATGCTGTTGATTATCTCATGCTGCTGATCATATCATGCTGCTGATTATCTAATGCTGCTGTATTCATTCATACCCATCTGCTCACCACAGACTGATGTTCGGGCTGCAGTTGTTACACCATGTTGTTTTACATTATAAGTGTTTCTTGTATATCTTTGATTTTTTGTGTGTGTAGCATTTGACATTTGTTTAGCGTATATCTTATGGGATATATTAGATCCTTAGTTACTGTTTCTTTTTTATTCTTTATATTTACTACATGTGATCGTAATGACAATAAAGTTTTTTTGAACTTGAGCACCTTGGAGTCCTCCCAAAAGAGCTGGAAGAGGTGGTTGTGGAAAGATGTCTGGGCCTCCCTGCTCAAGCTGCTGCCCCGAGATCCAACTTCGGAAAAAAGAGGAAGCTAATGGATGAGTCAACATTTGGATGAATGGATGGATGGGCACCTGGCTGGCTGGCTGGCTGGCTGGATGGATGAATGCATAGATGGCTTGATGGATGCATGATGGATGGCTGGCTGGCTGGATGAATGGATATGGATGGATGAATAGTTTGATGGATGATGGATGGATGGATGGATGGATGGATGAATATGGATAGCTGGTTGGATGGATGGATGGATGCATGCATGCATGGAATGATGCATGGAATGATGCATGGATAATGGATGATGCATAGATTTATGGATGGATGGATGGATGGACACAATGATATATGAATGATGGATGGATAGATAGATGGATGGATGCATGGTTGGCTAGATTGTTGGATGATATGGATGGATGGATGTTGGATGGATGGATGATGGATAAATGGATGCTTGGATTTATGGATGAATGTAATGAATTATGGATGGATGGATGAATATGAAAATGGGTGGACAAATACATGGATGGATAGATGGATGGGTGTATGTATGTATGGATGGATGCATATGGATGGATGGATGGACAGATACATGTATGTATGTACGGTATGGATGGATGAATATGGTTGGATTGATGGATGGATGGATGGACAGATACATGGATGGATGGATGAATGGACAAGTACATGGATGGGTGTATTGATGGATGGATGGATGTGTAAATACCTTTGGTCATAGGAGAGAACTGATAGAGTCTCTCTTTAATCAGAATGGTTTGGTTGCACCGTTTGCAGATGACATTGTGATCTGTGGTGAGAACAGGGAACAAGTGGAAGATAACTTGGAGAGGTGGAGGTATGCTCTTGAAAGAAGAGGAATGAAAGTCAGTCGTAGTAAGACAGAGTACATGTGTGTGAATGAGAGGGAGGCCAGTGGAACAGTGAGGCTACAAGGAGCAGAGGTCACAAAGGTGCAGGACTTCAAGTACTTGGGGTCCACTGTCCAGGAAAATGGGGAATGTGGTAAAGAGGTGAAGAAGAGAGTCCAGGCAGGATGGAGTGGATGGAGAAAAGTTTCAGGAGTGATTTGTGACAAAAAGGTGTCAGCAAAGGTCAAAGGAAAAGTTTACAAGACAGTGGTGAGACCAGCTATGTTGTATGGTCTGGAGACAGTGGCATTGACAAAAAGACAGGAGAAAGAACTGGAAGTGGCAGAAATGAAGATGCTGAGGTTCTCCTTAGGAGTGACAAGGATGGATAAGATCAGGAATGAGATCATCAGAGGTACAGCACATGTTGAACAACTGGGAGATAAAGTTAGGGAGGCCAGACTGAGATGGTTTGGACATGTCCAGAGGAGGGACAGTGGGTATATTGGTAGAAGGATGTTAGAAATGCAGCTGCCAGGAAAAAGACAAAGAGGGAGACCAAAGAGGAGATATATGGATGCAGTTAGAGAGGACATGGAGGTAGTTGGAGTGAGGACAGAGGATGCAGAGGACAGAGTGAGGTGGAGGAGGATGACTCGCTGTGGCGACCCCTGAAAAGGGAAAAGCCGAAAGAAGAAGAAGAAGAAGGTTTGGTTGCACCTTGAAGCCAACAATGACATGAAATGTAAAAAGTCAACCTCTGACTCATGACTTTTTGTCCTGAACACATTTTTGTTCCATGGCTTTGTCCTTCAGTGTGAGTCATAACAAACGACCGAAAGGGAAATTGGGGTTCAATTTAATTCACAGCTCTAAGAACAGTGTTAATTTTCTCTTTCATCTCTGTCTCCTTTTCCTTTGCCTTAACAGAATCCTAGCAAGTGCTTTATATGTTTAGTGCAATTCCTGTAGCAGGGAGTAAAAGTTCAAGTATCTTTATTATCCCTGAGGGGCAATTAGTTTCAGTCAGTAGAGATATAAAATATGCATACTACACAAGTCATTAAGACAATACGTAAGTCATCAATGTTAACTGAGAAGCCTGACCACTACAGGGATAAATTGAGTTTTTCAGTTTGTTTATTCTACATCTGGGCTGCAGATACCTGCGTCTAGATGGAAGAAACCTGAACTCACCATGGAGTGGGTGATCAGGATCTGCCAGAATGAAACAATGAAGAAATTAAAAATAAAAATGGGTGAAAACCTTGACAAACATTAATATTTTCATCATACTTTTAGTTTGAATTTAGCAGAGATTTTATTTAACTTTACCATTTTGTTTCACCTTAGATTTACAGAAAAATAATTAGGGTTTCCTTTTCTATCCCAAGTTTAACAAGTGGTATGCCAATGTCTCCCATAGCTGAGGGATTTGAATGGTGAATGTTTTTAGTTTTTGAGATGAGTGTTTTTCTGGACTGGAATTGAACAGGGAATGCAAATAAACCTGTATCTTTATGTTTTAGGTTCTAGAATTTGAAGTGGGTACAAGTTGCACTGTGTAAAAGAACAGACATAGACAGTGGTGGACACACGTCTGCTAATCTGTTTGTAGTGATAGAGCTATCTTTCCATGTAGCGGTTTAGCATTTTCACTAACTTGGAAAACCTTTTGCGATATTAGCTCCTCCTAAATTTAAACTCAAGTCTGCTAATTTTGTTAATACTTTTTTTCCCCACACTAAAGGCATATAATAGAATGGGGATTTTCACAGAGCTATTGCAGGGCCTAGCAAAGCAAAGCTAAGCACCACCCGGTGATGTCACTTCCTTTGCAGTGCTTTCCCCCTTCATATCTACCACAATCAGTCTCTGACGCATGATGTCAGTTTACAGTCAATAATAGAGACTTTAACATAAATGAAGCCAATCCAGAACAGGAAAATAACATGAAAACCCCATTTTCACACTCAGAAACATTGCACACATAACCCAGCATGCTTTGGAACACTCATGCCATTTCTGGGACGTGACTCTCTCACACATTCTTCACACATCTTTACTTTAATACAAACATATTTATTACTGAGAGAATATTGAGGATGACAAACAGAAACTTTGTAGTTAGTTTATAAAAGTAGTCAACCACAAAGAGGATCATTAAATTGAGTTAATTTTGAAAGTAGATGATAAGGGAGACGTCCGACACACATTGAATGTATCACTCTGCTTCAGCACAACAGAGTTCTGCGCTACCCCTTTTGTTCTTATGGACCTGATTAATTTCTGAAACTCACCTCTGAACATTACATGAACGCTTTATTGGTGATTTATGAACCATTTTGAGTTGCGTTTACTTACAGCGTTGTCACATTACAGACAGTCTTACAGTGTCAGAGACAGCAGTTGATGATAAAAGTTAGTAGATTTTACATGGCAGTCCAGTTTTTAAAAGGAACCTTTTTGAATTCCTTTTTGCAGCCACACACCAAAATGGAAGTCTGTTCCTCACCTTTTTTTCAAGTTATCTTGCTCACAACACAGGAGGATGAAGGGCATTTCCAATTTCCCCTCTTCACTCAGCAACAAGAAGCAATATCCAAATTACTGTTCAGTCGTGTAAAGTCCACCTTCCTTTTGCCCATTTAAATTTATGAATAATGCTTCTACTGGAAAGTTTCACTGTAAACTTAGTCAAACTTGCCCATATCTCATAGTGTATTTATAATTTTTTAGCAGTACTTGTTTCCTTTTCTCTATGTATTTATTATTGATTTTATCTTATCTACATTAAAATACTGACCAAAGTTAAGTCAGGTCCTCTGGACTGTTTCTTTGTGTTGAAACGTTTCGTCTTTCATCCAAAACTAGATCAGCCTAAGGAGCCACAACAAACTTAGTCTTATAAATACCACCTTCTCATAGTGGGCCAACCGGTTGCCAGATCTCACGATAGAAACAAGCAACCAGCTCCATGAAAACAAACCTGAAACAAGCAACTAGCTCTATGAAAACAAGCCCAACAGGCAACCCACCACATTGTGTGAAACAGAGGCTGTTTTTAAACAGTATAAACATACATTTATTATGGCATTACATTTAAACATCAACATTATGCTAAAGACTTTGAATAACATACTTTTACGCTCTGAAAAAAAGATTTTGCATATGTAACATTAATTCAACCTTTAATTAATCCCATTGAGCCTCAGGGACTCATTTACCAGAATTTACCTGAATTTTAAACAAAGAATGATGACAACAGTGGACAACAATGACAACAATAGACAATCATAAAGGACGCATAAACATTTTTTTTTGTTAACAGCAAGCTCATAGTAAACACAATCAACAAAAAAAACTTTCTTTAAACTCTGTTTAAAAGCAGACACAGATGAGCCAACTCAAGCAGGTCCAGTGTGAAACCATCTTATTTCCTTGTTCTTCTTCCTTCCCCATCAGGTCTGTTCATCTGTAACACAGAAATCACATATGGGAAAATTAGCATAAAACTTGGTACGGATGAAAAATATGTAAAAATAGTTTTTACCTAAACTACAATCCATCATCGCTGTTTTTGTTTGTATCTGTCTCTGTGCTTCCAAATGTTCCTTCCACAGAGTACATGTTACTGTTAAAGTGCTCGAGCATCTCCTTAGTTGGAATGAAATATTTGCAGCACAACTGGCACCAGCTGCACCTGAACGTAACATCCGCCAGGACATAACAACCGTGGAAAGGGGGATGGGGAGTGAAGGGACAAACTACCTACCACTCATCTTTTGCTTTCACTCGGAAATAAAAACAAGCACAAATAAGCAACTTAACATTCAAAACAAGCCCAAAACCTGCGGCTCGCATACTTCACGCGTGACTTTAGACAAAAACAAGCCCAACGTCACTTTTAATAAGCTGACTTGTCAACTATGGGGCAGACCAGATTCATGGTGGCCTGATGTTTTCTGGAGTTCGCCCTCTCCCCTGCCAACTCGTTTCAGACAGTCATGGCCAAACTGGTTCAAAACATCAAAGTTTATGCTCAATAATCCAGGTAGAAAAATCCAGCAAAGTTAAGTCAGGTCCTCTGCATGGTTTCTTTTTTGTTGAAGCCGTTGCAACCATACATTAAAATATGTTTTCTTTCTCCTTCTTTCAGCCTTTCCCTTTTTGGGGTCACCACAGCGAGTCATCCTCCTCCATCTCACTCTGTTCTCTGCATCCTCTGTCCTCACTCCAACTACCTCCATGTCCTCTCTAGCTGCATCCATACATCTTATTTGTCTGTTTCCTGGAAGCTGCATTTCTAACGTCCTTCTACCAATATACCCATTGTCCCTCCTCTGGCCATGTATAAAATCTGGACAAATGTAAAATGTTCTGCTATTAAGACCATTCTTGAACAAGCTTTGCATTTTGATGTATTTTTCTGAGTGAGTTTTTCCAAAACTGTGGGAGGACGGAGGAGTAATGAATTTGATGTGCAAATTTAAACTGAAGATGTCGCTAAAAACATATTTCTAGTTATCGTTATAGAAAGGTAGGATACAAGATTAAAACAGACATGTTCCCAGATGAGCATGTTTTCAGAACACTGATAATTTTTTTTTACTTCTACAAGTAAAATATGTCTTTAAAATGCTAGAATAATGGACAAACAGTTATGAAAGTGTATAAATGCATTGGCACCCTTCAAATTAGAATGTATCCATCCATCCACCCATTATCTTCCACTTGTTCTGAAGTCAGGTCTCAGGGGCAGCAGCTTAGCAGGGAGGCCCAGACATCTCTTTCCACAGCCACTTCTTCCAGATTTGCTGGGAGGACCACCAGGTGTTCCCAGGCCAACTGAGATACATAGTCTCTCCAGCGTGTCCTGGGTCTTCCCCAGGGTCTCTCGCAGTTGAACATGCCCGAAGCACCTCTCTAGGGAGGTGCCATGGGAGCATCCTTATTAGCTGGACCATCTCAATGGCTCCTCTTGTTGTGGAGGAGCAGCAGCGGTTCTACTCCGTTTCTCCCAGATAACTGAACTTCTCACCCTATCTCTAAGAGAGTCCAGCTACCCTGCAGATGAAGCTCATTTCAACCACCTGTGTCTCCAATCTCATTCTTTCGGTCACTACCCAGAGTTCAAGATCAAAGGGGAGGGTAGGAATGCAGACTGACCGGTAAACAGAGAGCTTTGCCTTACAGCTCAGCTCTCTCTTCACCACAATGGATCAGCACAGAGTCTGTAATACTACAGAAGCTGCACCAGTCCATCTGTATCTCACACTCCATTCTTCCTCCACTTGTGAACAAATCCCTGAGATACTTGAACTCCTCCACTTGAGGCAGAAACTCACCCTCAACACAAAGAGAGCAATCCACCCTTTTCCGACTGAGGACCATGAGCTCAGATTTGGAGGTGCTGATCCTCATCCCACCTGCTTGTGAACTGCTCCATTGAGAGCTGCGGATCACGGCACGACACGGCAAAGATCAGAGATGGAATCCTGAGGCCACCAAACGAGAATCCCTCCATCTCTTCGATCACAGAACAGTAATCTCCTTCACATTCCACAAACCAAATTAAGGACCATGGGGGCCGCACATTCTGTGTGACTGCCCCCCACCTATGGAACTCTCTCCCTGACTACCTGAGAGCTCCACAGTCACTGGTTGACTTTAAACAAGGCTTAAAGACTTTTCTTTTTAAGCGAGCCTATTCTGCCTCCACATGATTTTATCTTAGATCTTAGTTGATATTATCATTATTTCTAATTGATTTTATTATAGATTTTTGTTGTTTTATCATATATTTTACTTGATTTTATCACTTGTTTTTATTTGATCTTTGATTTTAGTTGCACTTTGTAGCACTTTGAGATTTTTGTTAATGAAAAGTGCGTTATAAATTAAATTCATTATTATTATTATTATTATCCCCTGGCTGCACCGAGAAAGTCTGTCCACAAAAGTTATTAACAGAATCTGTCACGATGGGCAGCCCTGGCAGAGAACAACTCCCACCCTGAAGGGGTCTGACAGACTACCTGCAATGCAAACTAAACTACCGCACCACTTGTATAGGGACCAATTTAAATGTAGTAGACATTGTTTTTCCTTCCTACGAAAAATGTCAGCTATTGTCAAACTTTGCCTCACATGTTTTTGTGTATTTTTTACTTTTTAATTTAATGAAAAATAATTAATGTTTACATATTAAAGGGACTGTGACATGATTTTTTTACTATTCATAAAATTGCTCAAAATATATATATTTTATCATTTAAATATGTTTGTTTTTGCAAACAAAATGATAAATCACTTTAATTTTGCTTTAAAAGTGATTTTGAACTTCAAGCCGTGTTTAATCATGGGAAATCCCATTACACGCGAACGCACCATCTGTGATGTCACACCGGGCAGAGCTCTGGGCTTGTCACAGTGCGCAGGTATGAGCAGCTCGACATGAAGGAAGTCTGATACAGCATCAGACCTAAATTAGATCCTGTTGTTTCTTGTTCCATCACCCAAACTATTTTCTGCTTCCCAAAATGAAGACAAATAGCTCAAATCTTCACATAGATTGATAAATTCGTCCAGTTTTAAATTGTCCGCTATTAAAGACACCACAGCCCTCTGCCCAGTGTGACATCACATATGGTGCGTTCGAGTGTAATCGGATTTCCCATGATTAAACACGGCTTGAAGTTCAAAATCACTTTTAAAGCAAAATTAAAGTGATTTATCATTTTGTTTGCAAAAACAAACATATTTAAATGATAAAATATATATATTTTGAGCAATTTTATGAATAGTAAAAAAATCATGTCACAATCCCTTTAATGCATTGCATCATCTAATGCAAAGTCCTATTCGTGCAGATACAGTATTTGTGACTATCACAAGAAGAAAACAAAAGCAGTGTAGTGCTTCTTTCATTTCCAAGGCTTAGTTTGTCACTTCATATAAAAGTAGCATCTTATGTTATTGCTAACTTTTTGCAACGACTACTCACTGAACCGAAACTGACTCAAAATACAGAATTAGAGTTGAAACCTACATATGCCACATGGTTCTTTAGCTCTTACAGCCATCTTGGCTCCTGTTTTCAGTCTCTTGGATCATAGTGGAGGGATTTTGGCCCACGATTGTGTGCCGTTTTGCTTGAGTTTTGCAGTCATTTATTAAGGCACCACTTCTTTTAGGCCCCGCAACATTTAATTTAACTGAGATTTACTTTGTGTACTCTGCAGTCTGTGCACACTGAAACCTTTAAAGCACTCTACCTGCTTTTAGATCATCTGTGATGCAAATATTACTAGATGATTCAGAGCAGATGAAATTAATGCAAGTTGTTATTTTTCTCCCTCCTTTTAGACATTACTCAACTAATGATTTACCAATGAATATACATGCTGTTTGCCAAATGTTTAAAATCACTCAATTAAGCTATCTGTTTGTGATTCATTGTTTAACATATAATTATCCTCAGATAGTTTATGAAGATAAGGTATTAAAGTTTGTTTAAAAAGAAGTGGAGCTCTGACATAACTGGTCTCCACCTCAATTTGTCTTTCATCTGCAAAGGAATAAAGCAGGTTTTAGTCCATAAAGTACCACAAAACAAGTGTTTAACACGAACATCACAGATTGGTCGCTTCCAAGCTGTCTGCTTTTTGTAATTAACATCCTTCTATCTGAAAAGTTATTGATGTGTTAAAACTTCAGCATTAATTCAAATGTAGTTGTCCCTCTTGTTTTAATAGCCTGTCAAAGTCACTGCTTACCCACTGATTATTTAAGTCGCACTTAAGGAAAACTGATAGGAGATTACCACAATTTTATAGGTTTTCCTATCATTTACTATTGTTGAACGCTACGGTTCTTTAAAATTTTCGGCCCCTTCTAGTTAAACTCAGCAATTTCAGTTTTGAACAAAAACAGCATTTACAAGTACTCAACAATGATAATAAAAATTATTGTATACACACCCTGCCGTTTTGGTAGTAAAATGAAATTTGCATGCTGTTGCAGATTAACATAAAATCTCAGAAATAGAAATACATTTAGTTATTTTTTGTGTGATTTATTAAAAAGCAAAGTTAACCTCTATATGATGTTTGAATAATAATAACAATAATGATCTATTAAAAAAAACTAATTTGCAAGCTTGACCATGTCAATCTCAAGGAGTCGTATAAGGCTTTGTTAGCAGCTGGTAGGATTCTAGAGACGGGTATCCACAGGCTAGGCTAGCTGCAGCCCTTACGGTTTCTAATGCAACAACTCAGGAGTGAAATGAGTTCAGTTTGATGGCCTTAGGATTCTCCTCTTTGTAGATGATGTGACTCTGTTGACATCATCATGTTGTAATCTCCTATTCTCACCTGGACACTTTGCAGCAGAGAGTAAAGCTGCTGCCCTCTCCTGGTTGGGGGAAGTGTTTTGTCTCGAGAGAAAGAGTTCAAGTATTTCAAGATTTTGTTCACGAGGGAAGAAGAATGGTACT
>JBBPBX010028441.1:0-25690 GCA_038048925.1 Garcialebias charrua
CTGGCAAGTCATTAAACTCTAAATACGATGCCCATTCTTTTTTAAAATATTGCAAAAATTCTTCTTCTTGAAGTAGTGATGTATTTAATCTCCAACTTGTATTTTTTGTTGTTATTCTTTTATAATCTATATTTACAGTAACTGGTGCATGATCGCTGATAGCAATAGGGTGTATCTCAGTGTCTGAAATGTTTGCCATCAATGAATTGCTTACTATAAAATAATCTAAACGAGAATATGAGTGATGCACATGTGAAAAGAAAGAATATTCTTTGCTATCAGGGTGAAAAGAACGCCATGCATCGCAAAGTCCATAATCGTTCATATACTGTTTAACTATATTTATAGATTGCCAACTGCGTTGAGTTCCCGCTGCATTCAGTCTGTCTATCTTGTCATCTAAACCAAAGTTGAGATCACCTCCCATCACCAGTGAGGAATCCATGTGATTTGATAGATTGGAAAAAAAATCATGAAAAAAAGCAGCGTCGTCTACATTCGGTCCATATATGCTAACAATACAATAATTTTGTCTAAATATAGATAACTTTAATATTATATATCTACCGTTCGGATCTATAAATTGATCTAATACTGTGAAGTCAACATTTTTATGTATTAAAATTGCCACCCCTCTTTGTCTTGAATTATAACAGGCTGAGAATACATTAGGAAACTCTGAAGATTTTAGCTCAACCACAGTTGAGGCCAATTTATGAATTTCTTGGAGTAATACAACATCTGCCTTTAATCTTTTAATCTTGTTAAAAATTCTATATTTTTTATCTTGGCTACCGGCTCCATTAATATTCCATGTGACAAATCTTAAAGTGCCCATACTTGTGTCTGTGAAAATATAGATAAACCACAACCATTATCACAGATATAGAAAATAATAAAACACCCAGGTAAACACATAATCCTTGATGTTTGACTATATATCATTAAGTAATATTCTAAGTGTTGTTTTTAACGATAAATCAGTGATGTATACCTTTATCATGTATTTGTGTAAGCAGATACGAGTGTATATAAGCCCTTGTGTTTGTGTATTAACAAATGTTGAGTTAGAAAAATACAGACAAGAAAAGAAAGTGAAATCATACTGAACACTAAAAGATGACAGATAGAAGAAAAAATAAAAAAAGAACCCTCCTACCACATTAATTGCCATGCCACCGTGTACCACCAGTCTGTGTAACCCACCAATCGAGCTGTGCTGAAAAAAATTACATTTATCTGGTAAGTAATAATGATATCTAGCTAATAATATTAATTATTAATAGTAACTGAAAATCATTCTTACCTTAATGATGACTAATATAGCCATGGAGTAATCTCTGGGTCTCTGAACAGCTGACCATTGATGTACAGTTTGTCCACCGAGATTGCAGCTCTTCTACCTTCATTTAAATTTTGTTTCCTAATCGGGAACAGAACGCGCCTTCTGCTTAAAATCTCTGCAGGGAATTGATCATTCATACTGAAATTGGTGTCACGTAGTTCCCTACCTCGGCTTTTTACCTGCATTTTTTGTTTAAAGTGTTCAAATCTGGCTACAATCGGCCGCGGCCTAGTGTCCCCAGCTTTCTTACCTCCGAGGCGGTGAACTCTGTGAAAAGCGATGGAATTAACCACGTCACTCGTCAACTTCAGCTGAGTCTGCATGAAGGCCCGAACCGAGGTTTCGACGTCTTCATCTGTTTTCTCTGAGATTCCAGAGAAGACCATGTTTTCCCGCATGCTCCGGGATTGTATCTCCAGTATAGATTCTTTAAATTTTCTATTATCACCGGATAGCTGTGATACCTCTTCGGTGAGCGTTTTAACCGTTCCCCTCAGCTGCTGGTTTTCACTAGCGAGCGATGCTACTTGTTGCTGGCTGAACTCCAAAGAAATTTTCAAGTCTTGGAATTCCTTGTGTAGCAATTCCACCAGTGCTAAACGAGCGTCCAAGCTAGTTAATTTACCGTCAATCGACTCCAGGATCTCTTTAAAGCCCGAACTATCAGTAGACGGTGAAGAAGCGCTATCTAAACTACCGTGTCTGTGCCTTTTAGCATTCGGGGTGCTAGCAACGGCACCGGAAGTAGCATTAGATTTTCCCATGACAACACTTTCGTAACACTCGTCAACAAACAATTCCAGACTTTGCAAAGTTTCTTCTTCCAGTTTGTTTGATGGGGAAAAAAAAGTCAGTTAATAGTATTTAATAATACTAACGACTTTTCAACAATATTACATTTAATTATTTCGTTTTTTATTTACTTATTTTATTTTATACTACATTTAATTAAATCTCTCTAAATCTTTTTATTTTTATTTTTAATCATATAAATATTAACTTACCCAAGCTTTATCATACTCACGCACAGTTTTTCCTCTAACTTCTCAGCAACAGCTCATTGCAGCTCCACACTGTCACACCTGCAGCAATCACCTCACCCGAGGGACACTATGCTAATGCTATCAAACTGACAACCAGGTATCTGTGTGTGCAACAAGCATCATCCACACCTTCAGAGTGAACATGTTCTACTGCTGGAGACACCATCAACCAGGAGTGAACATGTTCTACTGCTGGAGACACCATCAACCAGGAGTGAACATGTTCTACTGCTGGAGACACCATCAACCAGGAGTGAACATGTTCTACTGCTGGAGACACCATCAGCCAGGAGTGAACATGTTCTACTGCTGGAGACACCATCAGCCAGGAGTGAACATGTTCTACTGCTGGAGACACCATCAACCAGGAGTGAACATGTTCTACTGCTGGAGACACCATCAACCAGGAGTGAACATGTTCTACTGCTGGAGACACCATCAACCAGGAGTGAACATGTTCTACTGCTGGAGACACCATCAACCAGGAGTGAACATGTTCTACTGCTGGAGACACCATCAGCCAGGAGTGAACATGTTCTACTGCTGGAGACACCATCAACCAGGAGTGAACATGTTCTACTGCTGGAGACACCATCAACCAGGAGTGAACATGTTCTACTGCTGGAGACACCATCAGCCAGGAGTGAACATGTTCTACTGCTGGAGACACCATCAGCCAGGAGTGAACATGTTCTACTGCTGGAGACACCATCAGCCAGGAGTGAACATGTTCTACTGCTGGAGACACCATCAACCAGGAGTGAACATGTTCTACTGCTGGAGACACCATCAGCCAGGAGTGAACATGTTCTACTGCTGGAGACACCATCAGCCAGGAGTGAACATGTTCTACTGCTGGAGACACCATCAACCAGGAGTGAACATGTTCTACTGCTGGAGACACCATCAACCAGGAGTGAACATGTTCTACTGCTGGAGACACCATCAACCAGGAGTGAACATGTTCTACTGCTGGAGACACCATCAGCCAGGAGTGAACATGTTCTACTGCTGGAGACACCATCAGCCAGGAGTGAACATGTTCTACTGCTGGAGACACCATCAGCCAGGAGTGAACATGTTCTACTGCTGGAGACACCATCAACCAGGAGTGAACATGTTCTACTGCTGGAGACACCATCAGCCAGGAGTGAACATGTTCTACTGCTGGAGACACCATCAGCCAGGAGTGAACATGTTCTACTGCTGGAGACACCATCAACCAGGAGTGAACATGTTCTACTGCTGGAGACACCATCAGCCAGGAGTGAACATGTTCTACTGCTGGAGACACCATCAGCCAGGAGTGAACATGTTCTACTGCTGGAGACACCATCAACCAGGAGTGAACATGTTCTACTGCTGGAGACACCATCAGCCAGGAGTGAACATGTTCTACTGCTGGAGACACCATCAGCCAGGAGTGAACATGTTCTACTGCTGGAGACACCATCAGCCAGGAGTGAACATGTTCTACTGCTGGAGACACCATCAACCAGGAGTGAACATGTTCTACTGCTGGAGACACCATCAGCCAGGAGTGAACATGTTCTACTGCTGGAGACACCATCAACCAGGAGTGAACATGTTCTACTGCTGGAGACACCATCAGCCAGGAGTGAACATGTTCTACTGCTGGAGACACCATCAGCCAGGAGTGAACATGTTCTACTGCTGGAGACACCATCAGCCAGGAGTGAACATGTTCTACTGCTGGAGACACCATCAGCCAGGAGTGAACATGTTCTACTGCTGGAGACACCATCAGCCAGGAGTGAACATGTTCTACTGCTGGAGACACCATCAGCCAGGAGTGAACATGTTCTACTGCTGGAGACACCATCAGCCAGGAGTGAACATGTTCTACTGCTGGAGACACCATCAACCAGGAGTGAACATGTTCTACTGCTGGAGACACCATCAGCCAGGAGTGAACATGTTCTACTGCTGGAGACACCATCAGCCAGGAGTGAACATGTTCTACTGCTGGAGACACCATCAGCCAGGAGTGAACATGTTCTACTGCTGGAGACACCATCAACCAGGAGTGAACATGTTCTACTGCTGGAGACACCATCAACCAGGAGTGAACATGTTCTACTGCTGGAGACACCATCAACCAGGAGTGAACATGTTCTACTGCTGGAGACACCATCAGCCAGGAGTGAACATGTTCTACTGCTGGAGACACCATCAGCCAGGAGTGAACATGTTCTACTGCTGGAGACACCATCAGCCAGGAGTGAACATGTTCTACTGCTGGAGACACCATCAGCCAGGAGTGAACATGTTCTACTGCTGGAGACACCATCAACCAGGAGTGAACATGTTCTACTGCTGGAGACACCATCAACCAGGAGTGAACATGTTCTACTGCTGGAGACACCATCAACCAGGAGTGAACATGTTCTACTGCTGGAGACACCATCAGCCAGGAGTGAACATGTTCTACTGCTGGAGACACCATCAACCAGGAGTGAACATGTTCTACTGCTGGAGACACCATCAGCCAGGAGTGAACATGTTCTACTGCTGGAGACACCATCAACCAGGAGTGAACATGTTCTACTGCTGGAGACACCATCAACCAGGAGTGAACATGTTCTACTGCTGGAGACACCATCAGCCAGGAGTGAACATGTTCTACTGCTGGAGACACCATCAACCAGGAGTGAACATGTTCTACTGCTGGAGACACCATCAGCCAGGAGTGAACATGTTCTACTGCTGGAGACACCATCAGCCAGGAGTGAACATGTTCTACTGCTGGAGACACCATCAGCCAGGAGTGAACATGTTCTACTGCTGGAGACACCATCAGCCAGGAGTGAACATGTTCTACTGCTGGAGACACCATCAGCCAGGAGTGAACATGTTCTACTGCTGGAGACACCATCAACCAGGAGTGAACATGTTCTACTGCTGGAGACACCATCAGCCAGGAGTGAACATGTTCTACTGCTGGAGACACCATCAACCAGGAGTGAACATGTTCTACTGCTGGAGACACCATCAACCAGGAGTGAACATGTTCTACTGCTGGAGACACCATCAGCCAGGAGTGAACATGTTCTACTGCTGGAGACACCATCAGCCAGGAGTGAACATGTTCTACTGCTGGAGACACCATCAGCCAGGAGTGAACATGTTCTACTGCTGGAGACACCATCAACCAGGAGTGAACATGTTCTACTGCTGGAGACACCATCAGCCAGGAGTGAACATGTTCTACTGCTGGAGACACCATCAGCCAGGAGTGAACATGTTCTACTGCTGGAGACACCATCAGCCAGGAGTGAACATGTTCTACTGCTGGAGACACCATCAGCCAGGAGTGAACATGTTCTACTGCTGGAGACACCATCAACCAGGAGTGAACATGTTCTACTGCTGGAGACACCATCAACCAGGAGTGAACATGTTCTACTGCTGGAGACACCATCAGCCAGGAGTGAACATGTTCTACTGCTGGAGACACCATCAGCCAGGAGTGAACATGTTCTACTGCTGGAGACACCATCAACCAGGAGTGAACATGTTCTACTGCTGGAGACACCATCAGCCAGGAGTGAACATGTTCTACTGCTGGAGACACCATCAGCCAGGAGTGAACATGTTCTACTGCTGGAGACACCATCAGCCAGGAGTGAACATGTTCTACTGCTGGAGACACCATCAGCCAGGAGTGAACATGTTCTACTGCTGGAGACACCATCAACCAGGAGTGAACATGTTCTACTGCTGGAGACACCATCAGCCAGGAGTGAACATGTTCTACTGCTGGAGACACCATCAGCCAGGAGTGAACATGTTCTACTGCTGGAGACACCATCAACCAGGAGCGAACATGTTCTACTGCTGGAGACACCATCAGCCAGGAGTGAACATGTTCTACTGCTGGAGACACCATCAACCAGGAGTGAACATGTTCTACTGCTGGAGACACCATCAGCCAGGAGTGAACATGTTCTACTGCTGGAGACACCATCAACCAGGAGTGAACATGTTCTACTGCTGGAGACACCATCAGCCAGGAGCGAACATGTTCTACTGCTGGAGACACCATCAGCCAGGAGTGAACATGTTCTACTGCTGGAGACACCATCAGCCAGGAGCGAACATGTTCTACTGCTGGAGACACCATCAACCAGGAGTGAACATGTTCTACTGCTGGAGACACCATCAGCCAGGAGCGAACATGTTCTACTGCTGGAGACACCATCAGCCAGGAGTGAACATGTTCTACTGCTGGAGACACCATCAGCCAGGAGTGAACATGTTCTACTGCTGGAGACACCATCAGCCAGGAGTGAACATGTTCTACTGCTGGAGACACCATCAACCAGGAGTGAACATGTTCTACTGCTGGAGACACCATCAGCCAGGAGTGAACATGTTCTACTGCTGGAGACACCATCAGCCAGGAGTGAACATGTTCTACTGCTGGAGACACCATCAGCCAGGAGTGAACATGTTCTACTGCTGGAGACACCATCAACCAGGAGTGAACATGTTCTACTGCTGGAGACACCATCAACCAGGAGTGAACATGTTCTACTGCTGGAGACACCATCAACCAGGAGTGAACATGTTCTACTGCTGGAGACACCATCAGCCAGGAGCGAACATGTTCTACTGCTGGAGACACCATCAGCCAGGAGTGAACATGTTCTACTGCTGGAGACACCATCAGCCAGGAGCGAACATGTTCTACTGCTGGAGACACCATCAGCCAGGAGTGAACATGTTCTACTGCTGGAGACACCATCAGCCAGGAGCAAACATGTTCTACTGCTGGAGACACCATCAGCCAGGAGCGAACATGTTCTACTGCTGGAGACACCATCAACCAGGAGTGAACATGTTCTACTGCTGGAGACACCATCAACCAGGAGTGAACATGTTCTACTGCTGGAGACACCATCAGCCAGGAGTGAACATGTTCTACTGCTGGAGACACCATCAGCCAGGAGTGAACATGTTCTACTGCTGGAGACACCATCAGCCAGGAGTGAACATGTTCTACTGCTGGAGACACCATCAACCAGGAGTGAACATGTTCTACTGCTGGAGACACCATCAGCCAGGAGTGAACATGTTCTACTGCTGGAGACACCATCAACCAGGAGTGAACATGTTCTACTGCTGGAGACACCATCAACCAGGAGTGAACATGTTCTACTGCTGGAGACACCATCAGCCAGGAGTGAACATGTTCTACTGCTGGAGACACCATCAGCCAGGAGTGAACATGTTCTACTGCTGGAGACACCATCAACCAGGAGTGAACATGTTCTACTGCTGGAGACACCATCAGCCAGGAGTGAACATGTTCTACTGCTGGAGACACCATCAACCAGGAGTGAACATGTTCTACTGCTGGAGACACCATCAACCAGGAGTGAACATGTTCTACTGCTGGAGACACCATCAGCCAGGAGTGAACATGTTCTACTGCTGGAGACACCATCAACCAGGAGTGAACATGTTCTACTGCTGGAGACACCATCAGCCAGGAGCGAACATGTTCTACTGCTGGAGACACCATCAACCAGGAGTGAACATGTTCTACTGCTGGAGACACCATCAACCAGGAGCGAACATGTTCTACTGCTGGAGACACCATCAACCAGGAGTGAACATGTTCTACTGCTGGAGACACCATCAACCAGGAGTGAACATGTTCTACTGCTGGAGACACCATCAACCAGGAGTGAACATGTTCTACTGCTGGAGACACCATCAACCAGGAGTGAACATGTTCTACTGCTGGAGACACCATCAACCAGGAGTGAACATGTTCTACTGCTGGAGACACCATCAGCCAGGAGTGAACATGTTCTACTGCTGGAGACACCATCAACCAGGAGTGAACATGTTCTACTGCTGGAGACACCATCAACCAGGAGTGAACATGTTCTACTGCTGGAGACACCATCAACCAGGAGTGAACATGTTCTACTGCTGGAGACACCATCAACCAGGAGCGAACATGTTCTACTGCTGGAGACACCATCAACCAGGAGCGAACATGTTCTACTGCTGGAGACACCATCAGCCAGGAGTGAACATGTTCTACTGCTGGAGACACCATCAGCCAGGAGTGAACATGTTCTACTGCTGGAGACACCATCAACCAGGAGTGAACATGTTCTACTGCTGGAGACACCATCAACCAGGAGTGAACATGTTCTACTGCTGGAGACACCATCAACCAGGAGTGAACATGTTCTACTGCTGGAGACACCATCAGCCAGGAGTGAACATGTTCTACTGCTGGAGACACCATCAACCAGGAGTGAACATGTTCTACTGCTGGAGACACCATCAGCCAGGAGTGAACATGTTCTACTGCTGGAGACACCATCAACCAGGAGTGAACATGTTCTACTGCTGGAGACACCATCAACCAGGAGTGAACATGTTCTACTGCTGGAGACACCATCAGCCAGGAGTGAACATGTTCTACTGCTGGAGACACCATCAACCAGGAGTGAACATGTTCTACTGCTGGAGACACCATCAACCAGGAGTGAACATGTTCTACTGCTGGAGACACCATCAACCAGGAGTGAACATGTTCTACTGCTGGAGACACCATCAGCCAGGAGTGAACATGTTCTACTGCTGGAGACACCATCAACCAGGAGTGAACATGTTCTACTGCTGGAGACACCATCAGCCAGGAGTGAACATGTTCTACTGCTGGAGACACCATCAACCAGGAGTGAACATGTTCTACTGCTGGAGACACCATCAACCAGGAGTGAACATGTTCTACTGCTGGAGACACCATCAACCAGGAGTGAACATGTTCTACTGCTGGAGACACCATCAGCCAGGAGTGAACATGTTCTACTGCTGGAGACACCATCAACCAGGAGTGAACATGTTCTACTGCTGGAGACACCATCAACCAGGAGTGAACATGTTCTACTGCTGGAGACACCATCAACCAGGAGTGAACATGTTCTACTGCTGGAGACACCATCAACCAGGAGTGAACATGTTCTACTGCTGGAGACACCATCAACCAGGAGTGAACATGTTCTACTGCTGGAGACACCATCAGCCAGGAGTGAACATGTTCTACTGCTGGAGACACCATCAACCAGGAGTGAACATGTTCTACTGCTGGAGACACCATCAGCCAGGAGTGAACATGTTCTACTGCTGGAGACACCATCAACCAGGAGTGAACATGTTCTACTGCTGGAGACACCATCAGCCAGGAGTGAACATGTTCTACTGCTGGAGACACCATCAACCAGGAGTGAACATGTTCTACTGCTGGAGACACCATCAACCAGGAGTGAACATGTTCTACTGCTGGAGACACCATCAACCAGGAGTGAACATGTTCTACTGCTGGAGACACCATCAGCCAGGAGTGAACATGTTCTACTGCTGGAGACACCATCAGCCAGGAGTGAACATGTTCTACTGCTGGAGACACCATCAACCAGGAGTGAACATGTTCTACTGCTGGAGACACCATCAGCCAGGAGTGAACATGTTCTACTGCTGGAGACACCATCAGCCAGGAGTGAACATGTTCTACTGCTGGAGACACCATCAGCCAGGAGTGAACATGTTCTACTGCTGGAGACACCATCAACCAGGAGTGAACATGTTCTACTGCTGGAGACACCATCAACCAGGAGTGAACATGTTCTACTGCTGGAGACACCATCAACCAGGAGTGAACATGTTCTACTGCTGGAGACACCATCAGCCAGGAGTGAACATGTTCTACTGCTGGAGACACCATCAGCCAGGAGTGAACATGTTCTACTGCTGGAGACACCATCAACCAGGAGTGAACATGTTCTACTGCTGGAGACACCATCAACCAGGAGTGAACATGTTCTACTGCTGGAGACACCATCAACCAGGAGTGAACATGTTCTACTGCTGGAGACACCATCAACCAGGAGTGAACATGTTCTACTGCTGGAGACACCATCAGCCAGGAGTGAACATGTTCTACTGCTGGAGACACCATCAGCCAGGAGTGAACATGTTCTACTGCTGGAGACACCATCAGCCAGGAGTGAACATGTTCTACTGCTGGAGACACCATCAACCAGGAGTGAACATGTTCTACTGCTGGAGACACCATCAGCCAGGAGTGAACATGTTCTACTGCTGGAGACACCATCAGCCAGGAGTGAACATGTTCTACTGCTGGAGACACCATCAACCAGGAGTGAACATGTTCTACTGCTGGAGACACCATCAGCCAGGAGTGAACATGTTCTACTGCTGGAGACACCATCAACCAGGAGTGAACATGTTCTACTGCTGGAGACACCATCAACCAGGAGTGAACATGTTCTACTGCTGGAGACACCATCAGCCAGGAGTGAACATGTTCTACTGCTGGAGACACCATCAGCCAGGAGTGAACATGTTCTACTGCTGGAGACACCATCAGCCAGGAGTGAACATGTTCTACTGCTGGAGACACCATCAGCCAGGAGTGAACATGTTCTACTGCTGGAGACACCATCAGCCAGGAGTGAACATGTTCTACTGCTGGAGACACCATCAGCCAGGAGTGAACATGTTCTACTGCTGGAGACACCATCAACCAGGAGTGAACATGTTCTACTGCTGGAGACACCATCAACCAGGAGTGAACATGTTCTACTGCTGGAGACACCATCAGCCAGGAGTGAACATGTTCTACTGCTGGAGACACCATCAGCCAGGAGTGAACATGTTCTACTGCTGGAGACACCATCAACCAGGAGTGAACATGTTCTACTGCTGGAGACACCATCAGCCAGGAGTGAACATGTTCTACTGCTGGAGACACCATCAACCAGGAGTGAACATGTTCTACTGCTGGAGACACCATCAGCCAGGAGTGAACATGTTCTACTGCTGGAGACACCATCAGCCAGGAGTGAACATGTTCTACTGTGGAGACACCATCAACCAGGAGTGAACATGTTCTACTGCTGGAGACACCATCAACCAGGAGCAGGCTGTGTGTGTCCAGAGAAAGAAAACATGTTGATGTTTCTGAAGAAAAACTGTTCAGTGAAAAGGTCCTCAGTGTGCAGCAGTGAGCATTAGACACTGACGGGTCACTGGTTTGAAACTGGTCTTTTGAACTCAAAATTATTTGTTTATTTTTACGTAAGAAAACTGTTTGGAATGGAAATACAGTATACCAAAGTTAAAAAAATAAAACTCACGATTTGTACTGTAATGTGTAACGTAATTTTCTTCATGTTAGAATTAATATTACTTATAAAATTGGTACAGAATTGGTAAAGAAAAAAATACAGTTCAGGAACCGACACCGAAGTGAAGGTACCCACACCGGTACTGATATCAATTTTTTTAGAAAGATACCCAGCCCTGAATGAGACCCCTGTAAAACTCAGGACACCCTGGAGAGTGTATGTCATCAGCTGGTCTGGGAACAGCTTGGCGTCCTCTGGAAGAGGAGGCTGGACCTCTCTACTCAAGATGCTGCCCTGAGACCTGAGGCCAGAACCAGAGGACGGACGGAGAGTTAAGTGTTTTATTTTAATTGTATTGACTTTGTTCACATTAATATTGATCATTTTAAAGTATAGTTTGGTCTCTGTTTCCATGAGTTTGTGGCAAACCTGTTTACCAATAAATCTAAAGTTGAATTGTTAAAGTTTTATGTATAAAATGAGAAAGAGTTTCTTTTCTCTCTCCAGCTGAACAAGAGAATATAAGTGAGTCTCTCCTGCCTCAGTCATTAGCAGCAGAAGCTCTCGTCCTGTCTATTAGCGCTGACAGCTTGTTGCATCTTCCCACAGCCTGCCTGAGATCAGCTGCACATTTTTACATTTATTCCCGCTGGAAGCAGCCCATACTGCGAGGAGCCGCAGTGATTCACCGCCACCGGTGCCAAGCTCTGGTTTCACTCTGGACCCTGGAATACAGTTTTTATTTCTGTAATAAAATCACATGTTCCGTCTGTGTGAGCCTGAGCCTCCTGGATCCAGAGAACCTTCTCACCTGCAGCATGTCTGATGTGCTGAGGAGGAGCACATCATTACAAACATGTTCCTAATGAATCCTCACATTATTTACTTTGCAAACTTACTGGAGCAGCTCTCACACTGTTGAAAGGAGCATCCTGCACGCCACGGCTCATTAACTTGGAGCGCCGGTGAAAGTTACCTGCAACTTCTCTTGATGCTAAAAACAGCCCCTGTACTCCCCGGAGTGTGTGTAGGTGGCCCTGGAGCCAAAACACAAAGCGCAGAGTCTAATAATGACACATTGTAACCGACTCGTGGCTTCTCGGGGGCGTTAAATGAGTGTGTGTGAAGGAAGGATATCCAACACTCCGAGGACAACAGTTGGTAAATGGGACACATGTGGACACATCTGGGAGGACAGCAAATGAGCAGCAGCTGTGAGGCTCTCACCAGCACAAAGTCATTACTTTATCAAACTCATAGACGTCCACTCGTCACAATGTGTGTCTGCCACTTTCTGCCCAATTTAGCATGATTGCTATGGATGATTTGAGCAGGAACAACCATAAACGCAGATGGCGTCCTGTCATCTTGTTCGGCGCAGCGCAGCGTGCTCGCTCTGATGTCATCAATAACTGGTCGTTGTCTTTCTGGGGATTTTTCTGGCAAGCAGAAAGCAGAAGAGAAGTCTGAGGGGTTCATTAAAGTTTGAAAACTTAAAATACTGTCAAAGAGCAAAAACATCAGCTGAAGGAATTTGATGACTTTTACAGAACTTCATGTTTTAATGAGCATATAAGTTAATAATAATAATAATAATCATCATCATCATTTTATTTAAAAGCGCCTTTCAGGACACGCAAGGACACTTCACAGCAAGAAGCATATCACAGAGATTGTGTAAAAACAAACAAGCACAGTGCAGACATCAAGAGAAATAAATTGAAATATAAAATACATAAAGATTATAAAACACATAAAGAATATAAAATACATAAAGATGATAAAATACAAAATAATAAAAATACATTTAGTAGAGTTAATGATAAGCTAGTCTAAAGAGATGTGTTTTCAGGGCTGTCTTGAACAGAGAAAGGGAGGTGGTGTTTCGAAGGTCTGGCGGTAGAGCGTTCCAGAGGTGAGGGGCAGAGCAGGTGAAGGCCCTGCTCCCCATGGTGGAGAGGCGGGCAGAGGGTACATGGAGATGTAGTGAAGAGGAGGACCTGAGAGAGCGTGATGGGATGGAGATTTGTAGGAGGTCAGATAGATAAGGAGGGGCAAGGTTGTGGATAGATTTGAACGTGAGAAGTAGAATTTTGAAGATGATGCGTGATTTAACCGGGAGCCAGTGGAGCTGCTGCAGGACAGGAGTGATGTGGTTATAGTAGGAGGAGCCAGTGGAGCTGCTGCAGGACAGGAGTGATGTGGTTATAGTAGGAGGAGCCAGTGGAGCTGCTGCAGGACAGGAGTGATGTGGTTATAGTAGGAGGAGCCAGTGGAGCTGCTGCAGGACAGGAGTGATGTGGTTATAGTAGGAGGAGCCAGTGGAGCTGCTGCAGGACAGGAGTGATGTGGTTATAGTAGGAGGAGCCAGTGGAGCTGCTGCAGGACAGGAGTGATGTGGTTATAGTAGGAGGAGCCAGTGGAGCTGCTGCAGGACAGGAGTGATGTGGTTATAGTAGGAGGTTTGAGTGATGACACGGGCAGCTGAGTTCTGGACCATCTGTAACTTGTGGAGAGATTTGTTGGGGAGGCCGTAGAGAAGGGAGTTGCAGTAATCGATACGGGAAGTCACAAGACTGTGCACCAGGATGGCTGTGGAGCGGGGTGTGAGAGAAGGACGGAGACGGTTAATATTACGGAGGTGGAAATAGGCAGACCGAGTAATATTGTTGATGTGTGAAGTGAAGGAGAGAGTGGTGTCGAGGATGACACAGAGACTCTTGACCTGAGGGGAGGGGGATAGCAGAGATTTGTTAAGGGGGACGAGAATATGCAAGCAATAAACTTTTATACATTATAAACTATCACATGATGCTTTCAACTGTCAGTGAACGCATCACAGGAACGAATTAAAACATTAAAACAACAAAACTGTTCCACTCAGTTCTGTGCTTTGAGCTCTTTTCTGTTTATCACCAGCAATACCTGTCCCCTGAGTCTGTTCCCTGAGTCACACCTGTCCCATGAGTCAGATCTGTCCCACCTGTGCCCTTATGCCCCTTTTCCACTCGCTCGGCCCAGAGCGGCTCAGTCTGGTCCGGTCTGGTTCAGTTCGGATCGGCTCACATGTAGGTTTGTCTCCATTCACTACTGCAGCCCTTCTGTGGGCGGGGTGTAGAATCTCACTCGTCCTACCACGTGGTGGCGGTAGTGTTACCTCAAGCTATTTACTAGCCACCACTAAACATTAGAAGAAGAACACCCTGCAGGACCTTGTCTCACCACCTGTTGGCGGTAATGTCCCTTGAGCTATTTAATGCTCTAATCTTACTTTATTGCCTTTTCAGCTTGTTTTAAACCCATGTGTTTTCCATTTTGTTTCTTTATAATAAAGATTATTCTCATATATGCACAAGGTTCCTGTTAACATTGCTTAACACATCGATCGCACTGCCCTGTAATCAGTTAAACTATTTTTACAGTAAGGTACAGATTAGGAATTAATTAGGTTTCAATTGGCCCTGTAATATTAAATGTTTGTATTTCATTAAATTTAAACGGTAATATTTTGTCAGGGATAATTCAAAGTCAAATGCAAATGGATAATTTGGTTTAAACTGTCCCATAAACATTAAAAGCATGTTTCTTTAAACGTAAAAACAAAGTATTAATAATTAAATGTTTGTTGATCAGGAAACTCGTTTGGGCATCCAAGAACAGCTTCATCGGGGTTGATGGCGACGTCTGTGCATCCTTGGAAAAGCTGCTGCACCCACAACCCGACATCAGGATGGATGGATGGATGGGTTCATGTTGACGTCTGTGCATCCTGGCAAAAGCTGCTGCACTACTCATGACACGACATCAGGAAGGATGGATGGATGGATGGATGGAGGGCTGTTCAAATCTAATAATCTTTTTCTTATGATTCTTTAAAGGTCAAATGCAAATGGAAAATATTCTTAACTTCCAGTATGTTTTTAAACAAACACTATACTGTACACACTTAACATTGTAAAATATGTTTAGGAAATTATTGTTCAATGACACCACTTAAGAAATAAAATGTTTATTATGAAAACTAAGAAGTGAAAAAAGCACAAAAATAAATACTGCATCCACCTAAATGATTTTTTTCCTGTTGTCTCATGTGCTTCCTCCAGAAGACACAAGTTGATAAATTCTGGTGTTGACTTCTTCGTCTTAACTGTAAAAAAAAAAAACATGGTTACCGGTAATTCAGTCTAGAAACTGTTTTATATGTAGATATATTTTATAAGATATATGTAAGATATATCAGAGTCAGAGTCAGAGTCAGAGAGTCTTTATTGTCATTTGCACCGCATGTGGTACATGTGATGAAAACGAGATTATGTACACGAGGTCCCAGTTACATCCAACAACAAATGAAAGAGAAAAACAGTAATAACATCTAGAATTAACTAAGAAAAACATCAACTAGTAATACACTAAGCCTAATATAGTGGGAATAAACAGCAGCACGAACATGAGTTTGTATGAGCAGATGGTCACAGATGAACACAGCAACAAGAAAACAGATCAGCATCAGTATGATGTGATATTTTGCAGTGTTTATTTTTTATTTTATTTTTATTTATTCATGAGTCTAACAGCCTCAGGGTAGAAGCTGTTCCTCAGTCTAGTGGTTCTACACTTGATGCTCCTCAACCTCCGTCCTGAGGGGAGTGGGGCAAAGAGTGAGTGTGCTGGGTGAGTGAGGTCTTTCATGATGCAGGTGGCTCTTTTCCTGCATCTGGAGGTGTAAATGTCTGTGATGGTGGGGAGACTGACTCCAACATCTTCTGTGCAGCCTTCACCACTCTCTGCAGAGCTTTCCTCTCTTCAACTGTGCAGCCTCCATGCCACACGTTGATGCTGGAGCACAGGATGCTCTCCACTGCACACCTGTAGAAGGAGGTGAGGACTGGGCTGCTCAGACCAGCTCGTCTCAGCCGTCTGAGGAAGTAGAGTCTCTGATGACCTTTCTTGATCAGGCTGGTGGTGTTGTTGCTCCAGCTGAGGTTATCATTCATGTGTACACCCAAGTATTTGTAGCTGGAGACCACTTCCACTGCAGACCCACCTATTTTCAGTGGGGCATGGGTGTGTTTGTTCCTTCTGAAGTCCACAATCATCTCCTTTGTCTTCTTCACATTCATGTGAAGATTGTTCTCTTTGCACCAGCTCTCCAGGTGTTCCACCTCCTGTCTGTAGCTGGACTCATCATTGTTTGTAATGCATCCCACCACCGCTGTATCATCTGCAAACTTAACAATATGACAGCCTGGAAGTGTGGCTGTACAATCATATGTGAGCAGAGTGAACAGAAGGGGGCTCAGCACACATCCCTGAGGAGAGCCAGTGCTGAGGGTTATGGTGGAGGAGGAGAAGTTGTGGATCTTCACGGACTGTGGTCTGTCTGTTAAGAAGTCTAGTACCCAGTTACAAATAGAGGGGCTTAGTCCAAGTGTAGATAGTTTGTCTATCAGAGTTTGGGGGATCATGGTGTTGAAGGCAGATGTGAAGTCCACAAAGAGCAGACGCACGTATGAGTCTTTCTGATCCAGGTGGGTGAGAGCAGTGTGGACCACGGAAGAAATGGCGTCCTCTGTTGATCGGTTCTCACGGTATGCGTATTGATGAGGGTCCTCATTGATGTTGACGGTTGCCTTGATGTGGGACATGACCAGTTTCTCAAAACATTTAGCGACTATCGGGGTGAGGGCCACCGGTCTATAGTCATTCAGACCAGTCACTGTGGAGCTCTTTGGGACTGGGATGATGGTCGCGGTCTTCAGGCAGGTGGGAACTGACTCCAGTGCAAGTGAGGTGGTGAAGATGTCAGCCAGCACCTCACAGAGCTGGTCCGCACATTCCTTCAGAACTTTCCCTGGGATGTTGTCTGGTCCGGTTGCTTTATGAGGATTAATCTTTCTGAGACTGCCTCTCACTTCTGCTGCGGACACCCTGAGATGCTCTTCATCTGGTGATGAGGTGAGTCTGGTGCTAGCTGGTCTGTTTGGATCATCAAAACGTGCATAAAACTTATTGAGGGCATCAGGCAGAGATGGGTCCCTGGGGCATTGTTTGTTTTTGCCTTTGTAATCTGTTATGCATTTAATACCCTTCCACATGCTCCGTGGGTCTTGTGAGGTGAACTGTCCCTCGATCCTCTGTGCATACGTGGCCTTGGCCTTCTTAATGCCATCCTTCAGTTCATTCCTGCTCTTTCTCAGCTCCACTTTATCTCCTGACTTGAATGCAGTGTCTCTGGCTGCTAGCAAGGCGTGAACTTCTTTATTTAACCAGGGTATATACATATATCAAATATCTCAGAAACCACAAAGCAGATATTTTTCAAACTAAAACAGTGAAATCACAAGGTGTTCATGTACACACTGTAAGCTGTTGGAGTTATTTGAATTAAAATTCGATTTTTTTATAGACATAAGTGTGTCGACCTGGCTTCTTTTTTTTCTACTAGTATTTAACACATATCTTATATCTCAGAAACCACAAAGCAGATATTTTTCAAACCAACAAAGTGTAATCACTACATGTTTATGTGCATACTGTAAGCTGTTGGAGTTATTTGAATTAAAATTCGATTTTTTATAGACATAAGTGTGTCGACCTAGCTTTTTTTTCTACTAGTATTTAACACATATCTTATATCTCAGAAACCACAAAGCAGATATTTTTCAAACTAACAAAATGTAATCACAACATGTTCATGTACATACTGTAAGCTGTTGGAGTTATTTGAATTAAAATTCGATTTTTTAATAATTTATTTTCGAAGCACATGTGACAGGTTTGGAATTAGTCAAAACAAATCAATTTAAATCCAGCAGATTTGACCACAACGTGACATTATTAAGGACTTGTTAACCTGAGGAACCCTCGTGGTATAAAGCCAGCTATGAAATATATTTTTTAAGCTTTTATTTAGCTACATTTAAAAGAAAGAACGCCGATCGACCCCACCCGCGCGTGCATGTGATGTGCACGTGTCGACCTACTTTGTTAAATCCAGCTGATTTGACCACAACGTGAAATTATTAAGGAACTGTTAAGCTCAAGCACCCTCTTGATATAACGTCAGCTATGAAATATATTTTTTAAAGCGTTTATTTAGCTACATTATAGAAATAAAGACGGCTCACGTGCGCGCGCGGGGGCGCGCGTGCACATGGCGAAACTACTTTTTTAAATCCTGCCGTTTTGACAACAACGTGAAATTATTAAGGAATAGTTCGGCTTAAGACACATGTTTGCTATAATTTTAAATACAAATAATTGTTTTTACCGTGTTAATCTTGTAAAGTCCTTCGGTGTTTGCTCCCTCGCGGCAGCCACTTCCTCAAACTCAGTCCAGCCTCCTCCCCACGGTTCGGGTCCAGCCGGCCTGGACCCTGCTCTGAGATGAGTCCAGAATCTTGGCGCGGCGCCGCACATCTGTGAGGTGGAAATGCTGTCCAACGTGCGTTTGGCACGCAAATATGACGTCACATCCGACCCGGGCCACCAAGTGGAAAAGGGGCATTAGTTTCACCTGTCCCAAGTAAGTCCCATTTGTCCCCTGAGTAACATATGTCCCCTGTCACACCTGTGTCTTGTGTCCCATCTGTCCTAAGTCCCACCAGTCAGTGGGAGAGCTGGGGGTTAGATTCTACAAGCAGTCACATGCTGAAGTGTCCCTGGGCAAGCCACTGAACCCCTCAGTGTCTCTGATGTGTCCCATCAGTGTCTGAATGTGACAAATGTCTGATTATTCTCTGTAGAGATCTAGTAGATGCTGCATGAATGTTATGGCACAGATTGTAAAGAGCTTTGAGAGTCTTGATCAGACAGAAAGGAGCTGTATAGGTACAGTCCATTTACAAACCAGTGATGTGAGTTAAACCGTCACCGTTTAGCTCACAGTGATCAGAACAGGAGGATTCTAATAAACAAGATGTTCTTTTTTTCTAAATAAATCAGATTTTATTACATTTCTAACTGGAACATTCCTTCGGTTTGAGAATTGTTTCTTTCAGGGGGTCATCGTGCAGGAGGAGGTCATTAAAAATGGATCTGTTTTCTGTCTAAATCCCTCACAAGTGGACAAACGGACCTTTCAGGTGTTCAGCTGTAGGGCTGTAAATGTTTCAGCAGATCTTCGGCTGGTGAAGCCTCATTTTGTTCTGCAGCTGATGAAAGAGCTCTGCTTTGTGTGAACAAGCAGATGTGAGCGCCCGTGGGCTCATTCTGATCATGTCTCACCTTCGTCTGGAGCTCTCGGAGCTTCAAACGCCAGAGAATCAAGAGCAGCAAACCGTGTGTGATGAAAACCAGTTTTTACAGCAACAAAACAAAAGTCACACTCTTTTCAAGCCAGAATCAAAGCTGTCTGCGTTTCAAAGCTCCACTCATTATTTCTTTCACCTTCAGCTGAAACAAAAGTTTGAAATCTGTTTTTTTTTCTGTCTTTCAGCCTCATTTCTTTAGAAAAGCGTCCTTCATTTCATTCTGCTGTGATCTGAAGTGAAACCACCGTTCTTTGAAAAGAAACTTCTCAACAGTTTATGTTTATATCAAACTGTGCAAATTAACAAAAATAAAAAGATCTTTAATCATAAACACATGTAATGGACAGGAAACACACACACACACACACACACACACACACACACACACACACACACACACACACAACACATTAAGACTAAGGCCCTGTTTACACGGACACTGTGGGGGGAAACAGATGTTTTGGGTATGTTAATTAGAGGAAAAGATCTGCATTGACACGGGCGAATCCTAGTGTTTACATGGATCTGCTCGAATCTCGAATCGATTTTACTTGATTTTATCACTTGTTTTATTTATTTATTTATTTTTTAAGCAGGCCTATTCTGCCTCCACATGATTCTGTCTTTAATCTTAGTTGATATCATTATTGATTTTACTTGATTTTATCACTTGTTTTATTGTTGTAGCACTTTGAGATTTTTATTAATGAAAAGTGCGGTATAAATTGAATTTATTATTATTATTATTATCTCCCCCCGCCCTCATGAACCCCCACCCCTCCCCTCATGAATCTGCTGTAGTTACCATGTCGGGTCATTAGATGGCGCTGTGAATTTTGTAGCTTCACCTAATGCGCATGCATTTTTCCTCAGTCTGCGTTCTTCTGGGCTAAAAGTTCAGCTAAGAACAAGTTAACAAGTTAAAGCTGGAATTTGGATAAGAGTCGACAGATTTGACACCAAGTGGGACTTCTTCATCTAACAAGCTCCACGAAAGGTCGTCGGGACCGGGATGTGAACCCGCGACACCACAGCGAGGTCTAGCCTCAAACATGGGCCGCGCTCTTAACCCCTGCGCCATAGCCGCGGCCCTGAGTTTTTATTTTTTCCTGCGAGGTCGAGAAGCTGTCCTTCCAATAAACAGACCGGTTCTGATGGGTCAGTATCCACGGTGAAAACAGCAGAGTCCAGTTCATTAAACTTGTTACAGTTCAGTTAACGTGTTTTTAATAGTGTTCAGTTAAATTCTCAGTGTTTGTGACAAACAGTTTGTGGTGTTGAATAAATAAATAAATACAAAATAAACCTGGTGTCTTCATTTTTAACTTTAAGAACACGCAGCATGTTACGCATCGTTTAAATGATGTAACAAGTCCAGACAGCTTCATTTAGCTCAGATAACTTTATATATCTCCCACGCTAACATAAATATTGTTTATTATTGTTAAACTATTATTGTCTGTGTATGGGAAACATACACAGATGACAGAAAAGGACATTATTATTATTATTATTATTTAGCACATATGTTATAGTGCAGCGTGACGTGTGAAATATCTGCCTGCCTCGTTCAATAAACAACAATATTAGAACTGGATCCAGCTGTGTCTCCTCCAACACAGATGTTGGTCACAGCAGCTACATTCAGGTGTAGATTAATTAAATATGAGGCTCAAAATATATTCCATCAGTCGTTGTTCAGAATGCGGTGTGTCTCCGCCGCCATGTTGATGCCGTCTGTCCGTGTGTGCATGCGGGCTGTGCGTATGTGGTTCAAACAAAAGCTCAGCGGGAGATGTGTACGTTATCAACGGGGGTCAGCGAAAAACCTCCACTCTGAGGTGGATTCAGAAACCTCTGGATTCAAAGAGGGGGGCCAGTGGTGTCGTGTAAATGATCAGCAGAACTGCAGAGAGAAAGGAGCGGATTCACTCAAAATACGCGCCGTGTAAATGGCCCCTAACATTACTGCCCTTCTGCGTTCAGCAGCAAACAGCTTCTGAAGCGCTGCATGGGTTCTGGTACCATTTGTTTGAAATGGACCAGTTCTGCATCCCTCCTGCCAGAAATCTTTCAGCTCTTCCTCTTAGAGTAATTATTTTTGATAGTTTTAGACAGAGATGAATTTGATGAATAATTAGATCCAAAGCAAACGGCAGCTCTTTGTGATCCACAGGTGGATTCTGCCCGTGACCACGCCTGGCCTTCGTCACAATCCACTGAATAACACAGGAAACAGTAAAAACCATAACTGTGTGTGAGAGCCGTCCTTCAGGACGACACAAAACAACTTGTTTTTTAGTTGGAGCCCAAAACTCTCCCAGAAGCAGAATAATAAAACAACGCAGGTCATGCAGAGCAATGTGAGATTCATCAACTCAACAAATGTTTTATTTATTCTGAAGTGTAGCGAGAAACCATGAGAGGTGTTCAGAACTGTAGCTCTTAAGAAAAGATTCATGTAAATAAACTAAAAATTTAAAAAGAAATTAAAAAGCCCAGAACTGAAGCTAAACAAAATGAAGTGTAAAAAACAGCTTTCATATTATAGAAAAATGAATAAATATGCTAAAGGCTTACTTTCAAAGCAAGGCTTGTACAGGTGGTCCCCGACTTACCAGCGAGTTACGTACCTCCGAGTAGCTCGTAACATGAAAATCTCGTAAGTCCGTACTGACCTTTAATGACCTTTATATAACACATGAGCCACCACTGAACACTTACATGTAGGTAATTACATGTAATGTAGGCATTTCAACTATCCTAACACTTTAAAATACTTTTCAACAATTTAAAACATTTATAAAAAATATAAAAAAATAATTTCTTACTTTGAGCGGCAGCTTCTCTCGTCTGTTTGCCTGTTAGCTCCAGCTGTTAGCTCCGCTGCGTTACATCCGAGCTTCACAGCTTGCTTCAGCACCACGCAGTTTAAACTGTTTACAGGAAGGACTGTTAGAATGTTAACTTCATACATTTGGAGACAGAAAAAGTTTTAATAACTTACCGAAAGCCGTCTGCGCGCGCCGCCTTTAGCATCACCTGTTAGCATTAGCCCCTCCGAATCAGGCTGCTGTTGTCCGCAGCTACGGGCAGTCCGGTTTATCTGCACCTCCAAAAGGCTGTCGGCTTTGTTATTCCAAGCTGGCTCAGTGTCCCCAGATACCTTCGGCTTCCAGCCCGACATCGATCCGAGCTCCAGGAACCTCTGATCGCACAAAGCCGGCTGTCGAGGCTGCAGCTCCGGTGGAGCATGTTAGCATGTTAGCCTTAGCTCATACCATGAGCTGCTGGTCTCGCGCGGCGCTGTGGGAGCGATCGGCGGAGCGATCGCGGCTGCTGCTCCAGTCCTGAGACATTCACAGAGTTCAGGGAGTGTTTCCAGTTAATTTATCCATATGAGGCATCCTCTTATGGGAGAAACAGTCCTCCAAAGCCGGCTGCCGAGTGCCGAGACTCTGGAACTAATGAATGTAAAATGGCGGAGGCGGTATTTCCGGTTCCTGGTTCCCGCAGGAAGTTGTTCAAAAAAGCATAATTTTTTTTAAAAATTAAAATAATGATACTTTACGTATTTATAAAGCCATTTAAAACAACCACAGCTGCAACAAAGTGCTGTACACATGAAATTAAGAACATTTAAACACACACAATTTTTTTTTACATTTTTATTAATATCATATTTTTATTAATTATGATAATCTCGTAAAGTCGGATCCTCGTAAGTCCAGACCACCTGTATAATACATTTTCTTGCCACAGTTTCACGTCTTGTCTCCGTCGCACTTGAAGACCCGTTTTCTTCCAGATGTTCTTCAGCAGCTTGTTGGCCGTTCAGTCAACCTGACAATGAAGAGCTCCGGAAAGTTCTGTAACACGGCACATTTTTAACAACTTACAAAAATACCTTTATTTAAATCCTATGTATGATCCAGTGTAATCAAGTACTTTGTACAGCCCAACTAAACAAACGGTTTATTTAGGATAAACGCAGTAGAGCGTCTGCACATCACGGCAGAGGATTTAAAGCTCCGGGACCACTGGTTCGGTTCTAAAAAAGTTTCTGCTGCTAACTGAGGCCACAGAGGCCGAGCAGGGACTTCAGGGCTCTTTTCCTCTTCCATGATAGAGATTCATGAGTCTAACAGCCTCAGGGTAGAAGTTGTTCCTCAGGCCCTGTTTACACGGCGCGTATTTTGAGTGGAACCGCTCCTTTCTCTCTGCGTCTTTGCTTATCGTTGACACAAGTCCACAAAGAGGGGGCTTTGACTCAGATGGTTTTTGAACCCAGCCTCCAGAGTGGATCTTTTTCGCTGACCCCCCGCTGATAATGTAAACATCTCCCGTGGAGCTTTTGTGTCAACCACATGCGCGCAGCCCGCATGCGCGGACAGTCTGACATTTCACGTGTCACGCTGCAAAATATAACAGTTTAACAATAATAAACAGTATTTATGTTGGCGTGGGAGATGTAAATTTATCTGAACTACAGTATCTATCTGGACTCGTTACATTTTTTAAACAGTGCGTAACGTGCTGTGAAAATGAAGACACCAGGTTTATTTTTTATTTATTTATTTATTCAGCACCACAAAGTTTACAACACAAACACTGAGAATTAAACTGAACACACTATTAAAACACGTGAACCGAACTGTAACTACGTTAATGAACTGGACTCTTGCTGTGTGTTCATCTGGACCCATCAGAACCTCAGAACCATCAGCCTGTTGGAACGACAGCTTCTCCACCTGGCAGAAATAAATAAATAAATAAATAAATAAAAACTCAGTTGTTGTGTGATCAAAGTAAACACAAGCAAACATTATTTTAAGAACGTTGATTTACCTGCTGCAAGTCATGTTTATCACGGAGGAAAGTCCGACTTCATCCTCATCGTCACTCGGTTCTGGTCCACAGTCCACTCAGCGTCTGGTGCAGCTTGTTAGATGAAGAGAGTTCCACTTGGTGTCAAATCTGTCGACTCTTATCCAAAATCCAGCTTTAACTTGTTAACTTGTTGTTAGCTCAACTTTTAGCCCAGGAGAACGCAGCAGTCTGCCAGCAGTGAGGCAGCACGCATGCGCAGTGGGTGAAAGGGAGGTGCATGAGGGAGGGGGGGAAATTCGAGTGGATCCATGTCAACGCAAAACTTTTCACCTAATTACCATACCCAAAACCTCTGTTTCCCCCCCACAGTGTCCGTGTAAACAGGGCCTCAGTCTAGTTTTTCATTCATTCATTCAACCTTTATTTATACAGGCTAGCCTCGTTGAGTCACGGGGACTCATTTACAAGAGGGACCTGTCTCACTCACACCAAACAACCATCCACTCTCACACTCACACCTAGGGTCAATTTAGAGTCACCAATCAGCCTAACAAGCATGTTTTTTGGTCTGTGGGAGGAAACCGGAGTACCCGGAGGAAACCCACGCATGCACGGGGAGAACATGCAAACTCCACCCAGAAAGGCCCCGGACCGGGATTTGAACCGGCAACCTTCTCGCTGAGAGGCAGCAGCTCTACCAGTTGTGCCACCGTGCTGCCCAGTGGTTCTACCTTAATGCTCATCAACCTCCTTCCTGATGGGAGGGGTGGCAAAAAGTTTGTGTGTTGGGTGAGTGGGGTCCTTCATGATGCAAGTGGCCCTCTTCCTGCCGGGTGGTGTAGGTGTGTTTGTTCCTTCTGAAGTCCATGACCATCTCCTTCATCTTCTTCACATTGACATGAAGGTTGCTCTTCCTGCACAAGCTCTCCAGGTGTTCCACAACCAGCCTGTAGCTGGACTCATCATTGTTTGTGATGCATCCAACCACCACTGTATATGTATAAACATACATACATACATATG
>JBBPBX010028441.1:25744-36573 GCA_038048925.1 Garcialebias charrua
ATATATGGAGTGATACAACTGAAACCCTGCAGTGAAGAACAGAACACAGATTTATTTTATCAGTTTGAATCAAGACACAAGTTAAATCACCAAGAGACTTCTTTTAATTTGTGTTATTTCAAATATATCAACAGAATAACCTTCTGTCATTCGTATGAGCCGTGTTATTATTCTTCAATATGCTGAATGGTTATTGTTGTTCTTTAATATGCTGGTATATTCTTCAATATGTCTTAGTCAAAGAACTCTGTCTAAAGTCCAAAGGATATGTCAGACTGAACTTTCAGTTTTTGTTTAGAAGTTAGAAAACAGTTTAATCAGTTGTTTCATGAAGCTGGCTCCACTCTAATCTGTTCCTCTCCTCACTCTACTTCCGGGAGTGAACACAGGCACACACCTCGCTGCAGCTGCTCCTCGTACTTTTTTCTTGTTTTTGTTTTATTCAATACTTTCTGCTGTTTTTTCACCGACCCTTGCCTGGGCATTTCTACTCATCATCAAACATGGATTTTACTTGGATTTACCTGCTGCCTGCTCTTGTTTGGACTCTGCTGCTTCTCATCCACCACCACCCAGCGTCTGGTCTCCTCCATTATTCAGCCGTCGAGCTCCTTCGTCTTCGTTTACTACCGGCCGCGCCGCCTGTACTCCCTCTGGAGGAAATTGCCTTCTATTGACATGAAGGTTGCTGCCGTGGTGTAGTGGTAATGGCAGTCGTCTCCCGATCGGAAAGTTGGCGGTTCGACTCCCGGGATCCGCACCATGTGTCGTTGTGTCCTTGGGCAAGACACTTAACCCTGAGTTGCTCCCGGTAGGACTGGAAAGCACCTTGCATGGTAGTCTGCCGCCACCGGTTTATGAATGTGTGTAGCATTCAATATATGTGTAGCACTTTGAGATTTTCACTAATGAAAAGTGCGTTATAAATTGAATTAATTATTATTATTATTATTATTCTATCCTCGTCGGAGATACATCCACCGGGGCTCGCGCCGTCGACTCAACGCTGACAAGGCTCATCCCATAACCTCCATCTGGTCTGACTCTCACCATTCTTCACGCCGCAATGCTCGGACCGCTAACAGCAGCAGCAGCACGTTAGCCAGCCTAGCTTGGTCGGCTAACGCTCCAGTCATTACCTCCACCTCCTCCGTAAAGTTTGGACTTCTGAACGTTCGCTCCCTCACGGGCAAAGGTCAGCTTGTTCACGATCTAATATCCGACCGAAAACTGGATTTCATCTGCTTAACAGAAACGTGGCAACAACAAAATGACTTTTTTCATCTGAATGAGTCCACTCCACCGGGGTTTGTTTACATCGCCAAGGCCCGCGCCTCAGGCAAAGGGGGAGGTCTCGCGATAATTCACCGCGAGAACTGGAAGGTCACTCCGGTTCACACTCCTCCCTCCTCCTCCTTCGAACACACTGTGTGTCTGCTCGCTGGACCCACCCCCACCGTTGTTGCAACTATCTACCGCCCGCTAAAAGCAAACAACTGCTTCATGAATGACTTTGCTGCTCTAATGGCTCATCTAACAGCTCTTTCACCCAATGTCATCCTGCTGGGCGATTTCAACATTGTGTGCAGAGCTGATCTGCACAGTCTTTCAGCACCTTTCTGGGTATGTTGTCTGGGCCGGTTGCCTTGTGAGGGGTAATCCTCCTGAAAGTACTCCTTAAGCCCCCAGTATACCTGCGCAGACTCCCTGTACGCCTCTGTACGACGTACGTACGCTCAATCAATCAATCAATCAATCAATCTTTATTTATAGAGCCCCTTTCAGCAGCCAGAAGGTGCACAAAGTGATGAACAATACAGAATTAAAACAAACAATAAAAAATAACAATAAAAAACAACAACAATAAAAAACAGCCAGTTGAAAATTAAAAACAATTTAGACCTAACAAGAATGTCAAAGAACTACTAGGCATTAAAAGCCTGTCTGAATAAGAAGGTTTTTAGATTAGATTTAAAAGACTCCATATGAGTGATGGAGCGCAAGTCCAGAGGTAGCTTATTCCAGAGACTGGGTGCAACAACAGAAAAGGTCACCCCAACGTTTGTAGTTGGTCTTTGGAACAGCCAGGAGAAATGTATTCGATGATCTCAGTGTTCTCCTATATTCACGGACAGTTACAAGATCAGTCAAATACAGTGGGGCAAGACCATTGAGAGCTTTAAAAGTGAATAATAAAATTTTGAATTTAATTCTAAAATCAATTGGAAGCCAATGGAGAGAAAATAAAACAGGGGTTATGTGTTCACGTCTCGAGGTGTTGGTTAAAAGTCTAGCTGCAGCATTTTGGACCAGTTGAAGGCGTTTAATGGAGGATTTGGAGATTCCTGCATATAGGGAATTACAGTAGTCGAGCCTTGAGGTGATAAAAGCATGAATGGCCTTTTCTAAATCAAAACGATTTAAAAAAGGTTTAACTTTGTATAAAAGACGTAATTGATAAAAACAGGCCTTGACTACAGACGCTATTTGTTTATCAAATTTTAAGTCCTTGTCAAATGTCACCCCCAAGTTTTTAACTGTTGGTCTGCATTTGGAAGTTAGAGCACCAAAGTTACAGGGAGCATCATCACCGAAGAAGATGCATTCTGTCTTTCCTTCGTTTAAAAACAAAAAATTACGGTGAAGCCACTGTTTAATGTCGGCAATACAATCAGCGTATGGGGTGAGAAGATTGCTGTTTTTGGGTTTCATTGGTAGATAAATTTGTACATCATCGGCATAGCAGTGAAAAGAAAAATTATGTCTGGCTATTACTGATCCAAGGGGCAGCATGTACAGTGAAAAGAGGAGAGGACCGAGAATAGAACCCTGCGGCACACCACAAGAGAAAACGGCAGTGGAGGAAGAAAGATTGTCTAACATGACAGAGAATGTTCTGTTGGTCAAGTAGGCAGTGAACCACTTGAGTGCTGTACCAGAAATTCCAACATAACGTTGACGGCGAGATAGAAGGACAGTATGGTCTAGTGTCAAATGTGAGGTCCAACAACACCAGTGCAACGGGACACTTGGCATCCATGGACATGGACATGTCATTATGGACTTTTAACAAGGCTGATTCGGTAGAATGACGGGATCTAAAACCAGACTGAAATGTTTCAAAAATACCATGATTTTCTAAAACGGGTTGTAACTGCATAAAAACAATTTTTTCTAAAACTTTAGATAAAAAAGGCAGATGAGAAATAGGTCTAAAATTAGATAAAATTGATGGGTCCAGGTGAGGTTTTTTAAGAAGGGGCCTAACTACAGCATGTTTAAATGCAGCAGGGACAATTCCTAAACGAAGGCAGGAGTTTAAAAGTGTTAAAACACAAAAACCCACAGAATTAAAAACCTCTTTTAAAAACCTGGATGGAAGAAAGTCCAGAGGGCAATTGGTGATCTTTAAATGTTGAACAACATCAGTGAGAGTGGCAAGAGACACTGGTTGAAACTGTTCAAACACAACCGGAGCTACAGAGACAACAGAGTAGTCAGGAGCAACAGGACCAGTGACCTGTCTGACTGAGGCCACTTTATCCTGGAAGAATTTTAGAAAGTCTTCACAGTTTGTGGCTGTGGCATCTGGTAGAATACGCACAGCTGGATTTACGGTACGCTGTGGCAAAAGCTTTATATTCCCTTGGGTTGCTGGAAAAGCGCTCCCTGTTTTTATTTTTATTTTTTAGAATTTTATATTAACATATAAAGTGATAAAAGACCGCCGCGGGAGCAGCGAAGCGAACAGCTGCTCCTCTGGACCAAAGCCAGCGCGTGTCTCATGAGCTGTCAATCATTTCAGTAGGCGTGTCAGCAAGTGACCAATCAGCGACCTCAGTTTGTCCCCCTCTGCTCGCAGCTGCAGACGGGGCAGCTGCTGCTGCTCACATGACAACCAGGATTTGGAGCGAAAACGCGAGCATTTGAAAAGCGTAGCTTCTGAAGCTATATCAGCGAAACGCATGCGCACAAAATGCGCGCGTAGAGTGGCGTAAGGGAGGACGCTCAGGTATATTTCAGCCTTTACTGGTACCAGAGGCGGCCGCCACTAGAGGGCGCTAGGGGCGCCGCCCCTCCTTGGAACTGCAGCTCTTCTTCTTCACCATTTGAAGATTTTTTTTTTTTTTTATAAAAGTGAAATAATAAAATAAAAATATTTCGAAATGCATGCATATATGTTTTTAGTTGTGTAGGATAAATATTTTATGAGTAATGATTGTTTGTTTCAAAAAACGTTTTCTGATTGTGAGTGACGTACTTCCGGTTTCCCCGCTCGGCGCCGCCTGGGGGCTTTTCCCATGCTTTTCCATTGAATCTAATTATAACTAGCGGCCGCTAGCGGCCGTAGTTTATGTCCCATCTGTCCAAAACTGTTGGACTGTACAGGTCGCATTTTCCGTCGCCCTCGAGCCTGGACTCGTCTCTTATCGCCACGGATCGCCAGCACTTCCGGTTCGAGCCGAGGAAGGAGGGGGAGCGGGGGACCATCTCTGTTTACAGTCAGAGCTGATCACACGGCCAACTAGCGACGTTGAAACAGCTGTAATTATTAATGGTGCCTTTCTACACAGGTAAGCAAGTAATAATTAGTGAGTTTAATAAATCGCTGAGCACACATGAGCAAAGTTTGAGCTGTTCTCATCTGTGTTCGGGACGTGGTGGTGTGTGTGGGTGGTTGTTGCAGTCACAGTAGCTAGTAGCTGTGCTCATGGTTGTGGTGTACTGCAACATTATAAAAGTTGCTACTTGCTAGTTATAAACCCGAATGTGTGAAGACGACTCCTGTCTGTCCATCTTCAGCTCATCATGAACTGTTTACTCCTCAGAGTGTCTGTCTGTGTTAGTTAACTTTTGTCTCGTTTCGTTTAGCAGCAGTTGCAAATTTTCTGATGAATAAATCTGAATGAATAAATAAACTTTAGTTTTAGTTTAGTTTAGTTAAACTTTAGTTTCATTATAAGTTGTGCTGTTGTTTCAAAGACACTCTAAACTTAAATAAATCAAGTAGCAGAAAGATTTAAGCATTAAATAGTTTGAATTTTTCATGTTATGAAACAGTGATTATATAATTATTTGAATTTAATTTTAATATTATAAAGATCACTGTGGATGGAATGCAATTGAAATAACCTGGATATTATTATTTATGTTGTATTAAGAAAGTTAAAATGTGATTACATATGTGTACACAAAGCACTTCAAGCAATGTGGAAAATGCTAAAAAAAAATACATAATTAATGTGCCTTCTGTACTTTCTTTACAGAAAAAAATCCACACAACACCTTCATCTCTACACACCGGCATCCAATCTACCACCTGTGTAACAGACAGGTGGTGTACAGAAGAAGATCCAAGATGTCCAGCTTAACCTTATCATGCAGCAGGTGACTTCCCATATCCCAAAAGTGAGTATTTTCACTTGTGGTGTTTTACTATTTTTAACACTGTATTGATCTGGAGAATGAAAACAAAGTCTCTTGCAAGTTACTAGCTTATTAACATTGAAACATTTAAGGTACATTTATATGGTGAAATGTTATATATGCTAAGATGCATTAGGAGTCAACTCAGGACCTTTAATATTAGGAATATTTAAGAGAACTGTCTGGTACTAAAAAAATACAGTAGATTGATTCTATTTATTTGCTCTCTCCACTGCACACCTGTAGAAGGAGGTGAGGTCTGAACTTCTCAGACCAGCTCGTCTAAGCCGTCTGAGGAAGTAGAGTCTCTGATAAATTTTCTTGATCAGGCTGGTGGTGTTGTTGCTCCAGCTGAAGTTATCGTTCATGTGTACCGTACACCTAAGTACTTGTAGCTGGAGACCACTTCCACCGCAGATCCTCCTATGTTCAGTGGGGTGTGGGGTTTGCTTGTTCCTTCTGAAGTCCACAATCATCTCCTTTGTCTTCTTCACGTTGATGTGAAGGTTATTGTCCTTGCAGGACCCAGAGCCTCTTTATCATAAAGTGGAAGAAAAGACCCTTAGACCAGTCTGGTGGGTGACCAACTTAAGGAGACTGATATCGGATTTTAGGTCACTTCACTTTCTTTAACAACAAACATGAACATGGCTGGCTGTGAGGGGCAAACACATGACATATAGTAGCTAAAAGACAGATGCTTAAACTGCTAAGCTTCAGCAAAAAGAGGAAAATATTGATGAGTAGCAAAACACTAGCTAAAGTAGCATTTTTTTTGCTGAAAGTATCAAAATGCTAGTTAAAAGTAGCAGAAAAGTAGCAGAACAGTAGCTAAAATCTCAACAAGATAAAAAAGAAAACAGATTTAAGAGAATAATGTTTAAGGGAAAGTTTCATATTTTGAAAGATATAAAACTAGCAACAAAAAAGTAAGCTGAAATTAGCACAAAATATGTAAAAAGAACAATAAAGTGGTCATAGTGTTATGATTTCAAAGGTTTACCCAGTTGGTAATGAGACCCAGAACGACACAAGACGAAGAGGTGCAAAAGTAACAGTGTTTATTATTTACAGTGCAAGTCTATATACTGTACACATGTACAGGGATCTTCTGGATTTCCTAGAAGATGAAACAAACTGTCAGAAAGGCTTGACCAGAAGGCTCTTTCAAGATGATTGATCTAGTTTTGTTTGTTATTTTACAGAGAAATCCTTAGTTCCTTGAGATGAATCCCAGAGGGCGAAATGAGGCAGGCAAGTGGTTGGAGGGCAAGACACGATGAGCAGAGAACTGGTCCCAGGACCAAGATGGAAACGAGGACTGGAAACACAACAAAAAACAAGGTAAGTGTCTCTCAAAGTACTGTACTCAGAAACTGGCTAGAAGCATAAATACCATGAGTAGGCATCAATGCTCCAGCGAAGAGTATGACTTGACTGCAGCCTTAAAGTGAAACTAAACCCAAATTTAACTTTTTTTAGCTGATAAACTCCCTAGAATGTGTATAAAAAGTTTCAGAGCACAATTTCTGTGTTAATTTTCATAAAAGTGTTCGTATTAGTTAAAATCGGCAATATTTGGTCTAAAAACGTGTTCACGGTAGCCCTATGGGTTGAACAGAGGTTATTGCACGTTAATTTTACTATTAGCTCAAATGCTCTGTTGTGACATGTCTGCTCCGTTGTGACGTCACATCGTCTCCTGCCTTAATATAAAACTGGAGCCACTCCCCCGAGAAGGTCACTCCCCCTCCAGAGTTCAGGGGTTGGATTAGCGATTAGCAACATAGCATTAGCATTGATGAGTGAAGCTGTTCCAAGAATAGCTCTTCAAACTGATGTTCACCCACCCTTACACCATCAGGGTACAATCCGTTTGGAGGTGAGTACCATTTTACACCTTTCATTCCATAATTTATCTTTTGAGTATATGACGTGTTTCTTCATGTGCTGTGTTTGCGACCTGCAGCTTTGCTTCGGTGTGGCCCCACAAGGTCGTGGCGTTTTCATCTGTTGCTGATCAACGTTAAGTTTGTGTTGTAGTTGTGTTTAAATGCTCTGTTCCCCCCTGAGAATCTGTTCCCCCTGTGTCGGGATCCGACCGTGAGGCGCATCTGAGTTCTGAAACGAGTCCACACTATCGTGTCACAGTTATAGCTCATTTTAATCGACAGCTCCTGGTGATAAATAAATAAATATAAAACCTCCACTAAATAAATAAACCTGGTCTAGAGTGTGGGGTGTAGACTACTGTACAGGTTTTTTATTTATTTATCTCCGACAGAATCTAGTCTGACAAATACAAAGTATCAGCCACCAACACATCATATATAGCCTATTTATAATTTTTATTACTAATATAGAAGGCTGGAAGCAGCTGATAGAGGACAAGAAAACTTCCTGCAAAGATAAGTGTAGGCTTTGTGGTAGGCTAAATCTCATTCAAATTAAAAATATGACTGGAGAAAAATTATTTCTAGCTGCTATTTTCTGGGTTTTTGTTGTTGTTGTTTTTTCATTATTTGAGAGAAAGGGTGCGCGCTCCCGACACAGGGGGAACAGATTCTCACGGGGGAACAGAAATTCGCACAGCACCTGCGTTCTTTTGTTGCAAATAATGTTGTGGATCAAGGTATTTGTAAAATAATAATAATAATCTGTGCAGCAGTATTTATTTTGCACTGGGTCATCTGTTTGACAGGTCAACAAAGTGATAGAACAGTAATGTTTCTCAAGTATGTTTTTTTGTAAGGTGATTAAAAATGTGTTGTTGTTTTTTAGCTCCATATGAGGCGTTCCACATCCAGGGAATCTGAGCCGTGCAGCAGTCCCAAACACTCGAGACCACCTTCAGGATGCTCCACCCGCAGGATGGTCCACCTGCCATCCACAAACAAACACCAAGGTCTCAGCTGCACCCAACATTGTCGTGGATGGAGGTCTCAAGAGATGACGCAGCTCTGGCCGAGACTCTGCATCATCTTCCGCTGAATTTGAAATACATGTCACACATTTGGCACTTCGCATCTGGTTCTGTGAACTTCTTTTAGAATAGGATACCCTTTATGTAAATTACTATGTGCTTGTGTTAAATTATTATTTATGTTTTCTTCTAACCCTGTGTGGACTGGGCACCTGGGTGGTCTGTAACACAGGTGTACACACCCACCTGTTCACATCTGGCCATAACCTATGTCAGAAAGGGATTTTTTTATAAGTCATAAATTCAAGTACAGGAAACTTTTAAATTTTAACGTTTAAAAATTTATGCTTCCTATAACTTTTTTAATAATGTACAATTTGGATTACTCTAATTGATTATTGCACTTTGTTTCTTTTGTTTTACAATATTTAATATTTGCACACCTGAAACAATTATAATTTATATTAAATTTAAACATTACTTTGTAAAAATTGCTGATGTAAACATGTTTATTAAATGTTTGTTTAAATTATGCATGCATCTGAGAGAAATGCAATTTCAATCCTGTGTATGTTCTGTACATATTGCAGTTTGGACAATAAAGTTGACTTTTAAATTTGACTTTGATGTATGACTTGGAAATGTATTTATCAATACAGAGGTCTGTAAAGAAAGAAATTGATTACAAAAACTAGTTGTTTATGATTCATTTTATTAACAGTAAGTTAATTCAAAACAACAAAAGTTTCTGTGTCGTGTTACACGGGACACCACCTCCAGCTCGTCTGTATGGATGCAGTGGACAGAAGAGAAAGCAGTCCCAACCACCTTCAAGATGCTGCACCTGCCAGCCACAAACAAACACCAGGGTCTCTGGCCGAGACTCTGCATCATCATGGGATCGTCTTACTCTGCGTGGCTGCTGCATGGGTGCTTGAGTCATCACAGTTCTCTGAAAAAAACATTTGAAAGGATACAGTATTGTTAAATTCATTGCAATTTGTTTGGTTTGCATTGAAAAAATATAATTTCTCATAAATCTTACCAGCTGTGCTCAGTTTTGATTAGCTGACACATAGCTTAAACATATACTGTATAACAAATATATCATACAAGCTTATAGAATGTTTCTAAACACGGATCTTTGGAAAACAAATAAAATATTTTACCACTGTTTAGTGCTCATTTATAGTCAATTCAAAAAACAACGTGTGTTCAGTTCTAGGTTGCATATTAAAATTAAGCCAAAACGTCAAAAAAACGAGGGTAGATGAAATCAATATTTTAAAATAAAATATATTATGAAACGTTACTTTTGTAATGTGCTAAGTAATAAGATGTGGTGAATTAAAGTCACTGCAGCTGGACTACAACTCCGTTGTGATCCAAACAAAGACAAAAACACAACCGTACACCTCATGCCATGCAGCTAAACACAGGTTTTTCATGTGTTCAGTGTTCAGAAGCATACGCTTAAGCTGTGTGTGATTAAATACACGCAACAACATTTTAGAACTGTTATTTTAGTACAAGTTTAGGCATTTACTTACTGAAGACGCGACTATCCGCCATTTTGAAATCTAAACTTGGGGAGGGGTGAGAGTTCACCACTAGAGGGGGCGTGAACACAGGACAACCCACAACCTCCTCCCCTGCTTGACTCTCTACACGCCCATTTTGAGAGAAATTTTGAAAATGGCCTGGGGGAGGAGTTACCGTCTCAACCTGGGTTTAGTCTCACTTTAAGTATAGGTGGAGCTCATCAGGTGGATCACAGTAAAATAGATCATTTTTCTTCCCCATAAATCAGTTATTTAAAATCTAATCTGGAATAATTCCTCCTTGTTAGACTTCAGTTGACCTGTTTAAGTTGGGCCAAATTTGTTATTATCTTTTGATTTATTTTTCATTGAAATTTAATTATTTGTTAGTTTATTTTTGGAACTGTTAAATTGAATTATTTGGTGGATTTTTGAACACCTTTGTCCTTATTTAAGTCTGGACCCTCACAATTCTATTTATGTTATGAACTTGTATTACTAAAATAATAACAGAATATGATAGAAGTTGTCTAACAATTGAAAAGTGGAAGCAGAACACTCCCATTCTCTTTTCACACTGATGCCTCAAACAAGGTGAAGATGAACCATGTTTTATTAATGATAGTTTTATACAAATGGATACACCTGATATATACAAATAAAAAACATGAACAAACTTACTTTACAGTATACAAACATAATTATGCATACTTCTACACATGCTTAAAAAAAATTTATGGCGCCCCCCCATAAAAAAATATCACCAGCCGCCACTGACTGGTACTTCTGCTGAGGTCACGCTGAGATGATCTCCATCCAGTGGTGAGGTGAGTCTGGTGCTGGGTGGTCTGTTTGGTTCTTCAAAACGTGCTTAGAACTTGTTGAGGGCATCAGGCAGTGATAGGTATTAGGGGGGCTGTTCGCTCCTGCCTATATAT
>JBBPBX010028442.1:2886-26993 GCA_038048925.1 Garcialebias charrua
TACAGGGTGGTTGTGAATGATTGGTTAGAGCAGTCGTCCTCCCATGCAAGAGTTGGGGGTTCAAATCCACCAGCATTCACATGCCGAAGTGTCCCTGGGCAAAGACACTGAACCGCTCGTTGCCTCTGATGTGTGTCCCATTGGTGTACGAATGTGATAAAGCTCTGATTAGTCTCTTTAGAATGATTTGTTCAATTAGCTTTGTAGAGATCTAGTAGAGTGCTGTATGAATGGGTAAATGAGGACACAGCTTGTAGTGTGAAGTGCTTTGAGTATCTCCATAAGATAAAAAAAGGTGCTATATAAGTACAGCCCATTTACCATTTGTTGGGAATCAGGATCAAGTTCAGTGTAAACCACATTTTATCATAATAAAATTCAAAGAATTATAGCTAATTTTGTATTTTATTTGTTATGTTTTCTACAGCAGCATGCATTAGGACATATTGAATTTAGTTGACTCCCAAAGTTTATCCATTCTGAATGTACATCCATCATCATCCATCCATCATCTTTTACCCGCTTCTTAAATTCTGGGTCACGGGGGTCGCCAGTGCCCATGTCCAGCGATCACTGTGTGAGGGGCGGGGTACACCCTGGACAGGTTGCAAGTCCATCACAGGGCCACATGGAGACAAACGAGACAAACCATTCACTCTCTTACTCACACTTAGAGACAATTTAGAGTTACCAGTCAGAGTAACATGCATGTTTTTGGTCTGTGGGAGGAAATTGGAGAACCTGGAGAAAACCCATGCATGCACGGAAAGAACATGCATACTCCACCCAGAAAGTAGCCTGGTTAAAACCAGACCCTGTCCTTCAGTACAAAGCGAAGTGAAGGACAAGGATCTGGTTTTAACCAGGCTACCCAGAAAGGCCTTCGGAACGGGATTTGAACCAGGGACTTGCTCGCTGAGTGGCAGCAGCTCTACCAGTTGTGCCACCGTGCTACCCTCTAAATGTACATAAAATCAAAAATGTCTGCGTTTTGTGTATGTGTGTGTGTGTGGGGGGGGGGTTCACAAGTTATTTTGGTAACAGACACGTGCACAAAAACATTATCATCTTCCTCTGCCCACAGCAGCTGGCGATAAAAAAACTGGGTCTCTGATGGACATGATTGTACACCTGCAAATGAGCATTCCTGATGGAAAAAAAATGACATATGGGTGTTGTGAAGGAGTAGAAGAGAAGCACATGCAGCACCTCATAAAGAGAGCAAGACAGGTGACAAATGAGTGTAGATCCCCCCCTCCCACCAGTCACCCCTTGGTGGCAATGAACACTCAGTGTCATTTTATTTCCACATGAATAGCAAAATGCAAGCAGACATGACATGCACAAAACACATATTATATTTACTGAATGAGTTAGGAAGAGGTGTGTGTTAGTGGGGAGGTGGGGCGGTCCCAAGCAGAATTCACCAGACTTTATAGAAAAGAGATGAGTCTCTGGAAAATAACAAACATTGCTATTCCAGTGAGAAAGACCATAGTGGAGAGTGGAGAGGAAAGGATACAGAGAGAGAAGAGGGGGAAGTGAAAGAACCATGGAAAGAAAGAAAGAACGAAAGAAAGAAAGAAAGAAAGAAAGAACGAACGAACGAACGAACGAACGAACGAACGAAAGAAAGAAAGAAAGAACGAAAGAAAGAAAGAAAGAAAGAAAGAAAGAAAGAAAGAAAGAAAGAAAGAAAGAAAGTGTGTGTGTGTGCGTGGGGGGGGGGGGGTAGATAAAGAAGGGAGAAAATAATCAGGTCTGCTGGGTGTAAAGTTTCCCCTGGATATGATATGTGGATACAGGCATGTCATCAAGCCTGTGAAGTGGAAATAATAAAGAATTAGGATTGTCTCTGAAGACAAGGGAATTAATCCAAAATGAATTATGAAAATAGAGGGAGAAGTAGAGAGTGGGATCAACATCAGCTATTTCCTTTTCCTGTGCTTCAAGGGAGATATGGGCCATTTGTGTGACTACAGTCAAGCCTATAAAATAAATTAACAACAAAGTCAAATAATAAAACAAATTATCCCCTTAAACATAAGGAGATACTGACATTTTATTGGAGTATGGGGGAGTGAGGGTACAGATGGGGAGTGGGGGGGGGGGAGACATTTAAATAAACTGGGGGTGGGCACTGTTGCTACCAGGCTGCACTTGTTCTTTTGTTTCCCCGGTCTTTGGAAAAGATTGCTGGTGTTAAAGAGAAGATGCCACTGAGGCCATTGTAGTAAATGCCACTTGTAAACTGCAGAGTGGAATTATAGTGTGCAGATGGGTCCATACCCCTGAGCAAAATGTGGCCAAAAACCCAGATAAAAAAGCAAAACAAAAAATAAATAAATAAATAAAAATTGGGAGTGATAATTAAGACTTAGGGGGTGAATGACAGAGCCATTTGTGACGACGGAATATGGCGTCCCCCTGCTCTCTGGGAAACAGAAGGGCTCGGAGAGGCTTGGTGTCACAAAACATTACCCACACAGCTGTTGGCTTTATGAGCAAGCAATGGTTTACTCCCTTCCTTCCTTCTTCGCCCTCTCATCCTCATCTACGCTCTGTCTCTTTCTACCAGCATTGCTACCATGCACTCCAAACCCCGTTTTTCCCTCTTTTTGCCATTCCAAAAATCACCATCACATTTGCTTTCTTTGCCTCATACCATCTTCTATTGCGTTTTATGAAAGAAGATATGAATTGTATTCCATTGTTCAAATCATGGAGAGTAGCAGGAGGAGGCAGTCTGCATAAACACAGAGTAATGTCCCAGTTGAAAATTCAATAAAAAGCACGGACACAGAGAGTGCATGGTACTGTTTTTGTTACTGTTGGTAAAGCTTGGGCTTACTTGGGCTCTTGGCTGTAGATAAATCAAGTTCTGATGTCTTATGTTATTGTTTCTTGCTTGCAGTCCCTGCAATGATGATAAACACAAATCCCATTGCTAATAGACTATATGCCACGGGTGGCGGTGACGTACTTCTGTTAAAATATAACCCACGTCCGCCACTTCCGGGTCCCATCCACTGCCGTTGTTGTTAGCGTTAGCTCCTAGTAGCAGACCATGACAACGACCCGAAACGGAAAGCGGCTGCGAGCCACTGGCACTACAAGTGAGTTCCGTTGTGTCCGCCCACCGGTGGGTACGGCTGTTCCGTCCCCCTGCCGAGGGGGGGTTAGGGCGACAATGGATCGCGGCTATCCGTAGGGGAAACGTCGCTGAAGATTTATATGGATTTATATGTGTATAGAGTTATTATTGGTGTATATGCAGATGTTTTATTAATTGTATTTACTCATTTATGTTTGTGTCATTCCCACTAACCGGAAGTGCGCCACCCGGGTAATGAATGCGGAAGTGCTGGAACGGGAGTCTGTGGCATATAGTCTATTAGGTTCAGAAGTGTTGTCTACTTATTTTAGGTCTTTCATCAAACATCATAATTGGTTTCATTAGCCTTACCCATACCCTTGGAAATTGGTCAATGCTCAACAAGTTTGCCCAAAAACAAAATACCCATGCCCCTTTGTGTCACAGTACCTATCCAAGATTCACTTGTGCAAATGTATCCTCCTTAGTGAATAAAATGACCTGAGTCTGACGTGTCCACTAAGATCTGCGCTCCAGTATCTTTTCCCTTCTCCCTTAAGTTCATCTATCTCTCTGCCTGGCTGGCCGACCTGTCTTCTTGTCTCATCGAGCTCTTTGTCTCTGTCTTGGGAGCCTCCAAAGTGCGCAGAGCAAGTCTGCGAGTCTTAATTCAAACGAAACCCCTTTGCGCCCCGTTAAACCACTGACCTTCTCTGTCATTCCTGTCGCCTGCTGCTGCCGCTGACGTGGGGCCTGAGCTGCAAGTTAAAAGAGCCCGTGCTCAATAAAAATGTGGGTGATTAAACAACTCCCTGTAATTGCTCTTTTGTGCAAGAATCAAACGGTCACACTTATTACGGAGGCAGGAGAAAGGGAGGACGGGAGCAGTCGCCTCCACTGAGGGCCAGACACCCTTGGTGACCCCGCGCCCTCCCGTCACTACTCCTTTATCTGACCAAACAACCACTGCATGGTGTGTGTGTATGGACCAGCATGTGTGTCAGCCAGTGCCTATGCAAAGAAAGTGGTTGAAACAAAAGAAAGAGCAGAATAACACCAGAGCTCCCCTCAGTGGTAAAAGATTTCACTACACATGATGTTTGGTTCAAGGCTGTTTGCACTTGTGAGCAACCAGCCAGCTGGCTTTGGTAACGGGGGACAAAGCCAAACCAGGGGACCATGTCCAACATGAGGGCTGGGTTTCAGAGATCATAGTAATTTGTGAACTATACATATCATCTGCTAGTCACATGCACACATACCAATATCAGCACAAAAGGGCCAGCCACAGGCCCCGTCGGAGAGGTTGATCTACAAAAAGGGAGGCGCCCAATTATCGTAGCCACAAATAAACACATAAAGTGCCTTTCAAGAGCCCATGAGTGCTTCAGCTTCCCTATGATTAAACCTGCTCTCAACACAGCCAGCACTTGTACACATCCAGGGTCTCGTGTGCCAAAACAGCTATCAAACAGGACCAGGGTTTTGAAAGAGGAGAGCTTTCCGTGGTCACAGAGAGCAAGAGAAACCGGGATGGGGAGTCAACAACTGTCAGTCGTTTCCTCTCTTTTAGACTGAAGAAGACATGCTTTTATTTAGCATAAAAGATTGGTTAGAAGCTATTAGAAAAATACAAATAAAATTATATTGCCAGCAAATACCTATAGGTGGAATCTCAAGTACGGTAGGTTGGCCTCATAGATAAAAATCAAGCACTTCTTGTTCACATTTTAAATGTTAAATTCATGTGTTTCTTTGTTTGATTTTAATGTCAGCATAGTATTAAGATGTGTAAAAAAAATGTGCATGTCTATAGAATTTATTTTCAACTATATGATAATAAATCCAGCCTTAGCATGTATTGTAAAACCTATGATAAATTTTTAAATCTAGTGCATCCAGAAACTGTTAACATGTACATTGCTTCATGTTTATAATGAATATGAAAATTCCTTTTTTGTTATTGGTGGAAATAAAAATGTTCCATATTTGAATTGAACCATGTGCTTTTCTGTAAAGGACCCCCAGGTGAAATGAACTGAATCACATAAAACAGCAACAATTTAGGATTTACAAGCAGACATGACTGTTCCATTAGTTATTCCAAATGATGCCATTTTGTTATCCTCATATGAGAAATGGAAGCCTTGATTTCTCGAAACTTACATGAGAGAGTTACAAAGAAGACAAAAATAAGTTTCATTTGATCTTTTTGGCTTCAAGCAGAACAGAGATGGTGTGTGAAGTTGTATAACAGTGCCCCCTTCTGTCTAAAACAAGAGCAGGAAAAAGCTCAACAGCAACATGTTCAGCATCATGTCCACAGTCAATGGTCCCTATACTAAAACAAATATCACAGCACACAAGACTGTTTGTAAAACTGTGCAAAATCAGGCTTTATTCTTGTTTTCTCCTTGATTGCCGCCTTTCATCGTCACAATTACCATCATTGTCGTCAACGTAATCTCAGAAACATTTCCAACCGGACATACGGAACTAAAAAGCCTCACAGCTCTTGGCAGAAACAGATATGAGCTGTTAGCAGAGCCTGAGTCTGCTGCACAAGCCCATCATGTCCATGTCTTTCAGGGCAGTACTTTTCGACGGGGTCTCCAGGGTCCATATGTACAAGTTTCCTTCTTTTTAATAGCTCACTGTCCATTTGGCAGAGTTCAAGATCCAGGAGACGCTGAAAGTCCATCGCAGTACCGACGTACTGTAGTTGAGATGTTGGATATAATAGTCTTTTGGCTTCCTTAAATAGTTACGGTATGGTCTCTTTTCTTCCACTTTCTGTAGGTCCGAGGACAGTCGATTTCTCCAGTTTAGGCAAATGTTGAATAAGTGCAATGTCTAGTATAAGGTCTAGAAAATTAAAATACAAAGCCACACGCACAAACGCACTCACTCTCACACACACACACATACCTGTACATACAACATACATTGCATTATTGAAAAAAACTTGATATACAAGGTTGCTCGGCTTACAGATGAAAGCAGAAAGTTCCAACTCGGTGACTCTAAAATCAGACTTTTTTTTTGTACAGTGGATTTTAGAATGTGGATCCATCCGTCGGTATATGTCACACAGAGACAGAATCATATGACATGATCCAAGAATGGATTCAAATGTGATAAATTACAACTTTGAAGAAAATAAACGATGGAACATGGCATATTAGGGTTGTAACTAATACGAGACAAATCAGTCCTCTTTTTTTATTTAATTAAATCAGAGGATAGTGTTACCAAATCCGATAGCTACTGGTCCTGATATTTCACCTAGCATTATATATTCTAAATAACTGTTTTATTAGCTCTTGCAAACCTCAAATCCCATGAGACAAAGCTCTTGTCCAAAAAAAATAATAAATAAAAAAAGTTAGAAGAACCTGATCTAATAAAAATAACATTTTTTGTTTACTATGCAAAGACTCACACTCAATAGATCTCAGCAGGATCTGGTTGTAGCACCAATCTTTGATATTAAATTAGGTAATTAAAAAAAAAGAGCAAAAATGTTGCAAAGGCTTTGAACACAGCATCTTTCTTCTCTTCTCTCACTAGGAAATAGCAGCCCTCCATTGTGAGGGGCACGAGTTGAATCTGCAAGAATCTAGTTACATTCTGGAGCTTCTCATGCAATTTAAAATCCCATAACTCCAAACTCTTTGAATTAAGAAATGTTCCCAGGATGGGAAGCAAAACATCATCAATTACAGAATGGATTGAACATTTGGTGGGGTTGATATTACACCATCAATCAACATTTTAAATTGTTCTGATTCTTTAATGACAAGTTAGTTTGCTTTTTTATTATAAAAATAGCCGGATATTTTGTGAATGTTATCAAAAAGGAAGTTCACATATTGTGAATAAATGGGAGTTCCAGCTATGCCTTTCTAGTCTGAATCAGTGTAAAAGATCAAAATCATATATGCTTGTACATGTTACAGACCTTAATTCATGTCATCAAAATAAACAGATGCAAGATGATAACGTTCCAAATACAACAAACTAACTAAAGTCCATGTTATCTAATATCAATATTGATTAGATGAATATTTGTTTGATTACATATTCACAAACAAGAAGAAAAGTAAAGATAATTTATCCTGCAGGAGCAGTAACAGTACTAAAATAAAATAAAAATGGAAAAAAAAAAAAGCAAAAAAAAGTCAAGGCAACCCAGAAGATTGTGTGCATGAGAGTGGATAGCAGCTCCGGTGACTCACCTAATGGCTGAAACAGCCACAAAATGAGAAAAGCACATTTAAATCATGAGAACTTTAACAGAGGGTCAAGCTGACATGTAAAATGTAACAATTAGAGTGGAAGGAAATGCAGGAGATAGAGGAGAAAAACAAGAAGATCAGATTAAAAACCATTTTGGTAGCGATGCGCTCTGACTCATCCTTCAGTGTCCGGCACGAGGACAGCTCACCCAAACATCTGCTTCCACTCTCTGCCTGCCTGTGAGCCTCCAGCATCTGCTGGTAAACCTCCATTAGCTCGAATAGATTTGCGTTCCAATCACTCGCATTATCTCCTTCTGCACCTTAGGCTCCTGGGTGTTGATGTTGGCATCTCCTACTTGGCCATCCTCATACCTGCAAGTACACAGAAAAGGTTTTTCTCTAACGTTTAATGGATTTGTTCTTGTTTTTGTTTTTTTTCTCTTACTTTTGAATGATGAAAAAAACACTTGGAGTAAGCAAAGATTGTATTTATTTCAGTTTCATCACAATAATAAGACATTACTATTAATAAATCAAAATTGTTTGTTGGCGATACAGTTTCCGCCAAATGTTGCTGTCTTCAACAAACAATGTGTTAGTTTGATTATATTAACAGTAAATTCAGTTTGTTTGCAGCTTCTCCTTCAAAAGTTCATATTTTGCTGTGAAACATGAAACTCAAAATTTCTAACCTGCAGTACATCTTTTTCAGTTAAACGGAAGTGTCACTCAAAAATCAGCAGAGTAAATGATGAAAAACCAAAAACAGCAGCGTGTTCAACATTTTTTTAAATTCATACACCTTCATCATGTGTGCTGAAGCAGCTATTAAAAACAGGCAACAACGCATTTTTTGCTGTGATGATGAAAATAATGTCTGCTGCCGTATTTTAACACAGTGCACATTTACAAGGAGGTGAACGTGAAGGAAATACTCACACGAAAAAGAAGCGAGTGCAAACATGATCGGACACCGGACACACCCAGATGTTACCATGTTTCTGCAGATCTTTAGACGTAATAACTGCAAAAGGAAAAAAAAGAGGTGGAAGTTGAATTGACTTTTATTAACCTCAAATGTAGCTCTGCAGCACTTTTTGTATCAGGTATGAAAGTAGATGCACTGCAGTAACTCCCTTGCTGAGATCATATATTTTGCATGATCATTAAACATGACCTTTATTTTATTCCTACCTTACTTATTTTATGTCTTATTAAATCTGATTATTTTTTATTAAAAATGACTGCATTCAGCAAAAGTCAAATTATGATTTCTAAATGTCATATCTTCTACAAAAACCACAATTGTCCTTCGCCAAACACATGTTACTATATGTATACAGGCAAAAAAATTACTAAAATAATTTGACATGATTTAACTTTTTTTTGTTTTGTTATCTACCTGGATGATTGAACCAGTCAATAAATTAACTTTATATTTTCAGTTCATAAACTACCTTCATACTTTCAGTTCATAAACTAACTTTATACTTTCAGTGCATAAATTAACTTTATACTTTCAGTTCATAAATTAACTTTATATTTTCAATTCATAAACTAACTTTATACTTTCAGTTCATAAAATAACTTTTTATTTTCAGTTAGTAAATTCACCTTATATTTTCAGTTCATAAATTAACTTTATATTTTCAATTCATAAACTAACTTTATACTTTCAGTTCATAAAATAACTTTTTATTTTCAGTTAGTGAATTCACCTTATATTTTCAGTTCATAAATTAACTTTATATTTTCAATTCATAAACTAACTTTATACTTTCAGTTCATAAAATAACTTTTTATTTTCAGTTAGTAAATTCACCTTATATTTTCAGTTCATAAATTAACTTTATACTTTCAGTACATAAATTAACTTTATACTTTCAATTCATAAACTAACTTTATACTTTCAGTTCATAAATTAACTTTATACTTTCAGTTCATGAATTAACTTTAAAATTTTCAGTTCATAAACTAACTTTATACTTTCAGTTCATAAACTAACTTTTTATTTTCAGTTCATAAACTAACTTTATACTTTCAGTTCATATTTTCAGTTCATAAATTAACTTTATACTTTCAGTTAATAAACTAAATTTATACTTTCAGTTCATAAATTAACTTTGTACATTTAGTTCATAAACTACATTTGCATTTTTATTTCATAAACTAACTTTGTACTTTCAGTACATAAACTACCTTTGTACATTTAGTTCATAAACTACCTTTATACTTTCAGTTCATAAACTACATTTGTACTTTTATTTTATAAACTAACTTTGTACTTTTATTTCATAAACTACATTTGTACTTTCAGTTCAGAAACTACCTTTGTACATTTAGTTCATAAAATACATTTGTACATTCAGTTCATAAGCTACATTTGTACTTTTATTTTATAAACAAACTTTGTACTTTCAGTTCATAAATTACCTTTGTACTTTTAGTTCATAAATTTCCTTTGTACTTTTAGGTAATAAACTACCTTTGTACTTTCAGTTCATAAACTACCTTTGAACTACATTTGTACTTTCAGTTCATAAACTACCTTTGTACATTTAGTTCATAAACTACATTTGTACTTTGATTTCATAAACTACCTTCGTACTGTACATATAGTTCATAAACTACATTTGTACTTTGATTTCATAAACTACCTTTGTACTTTCAGTTCATTGACAGGCTCTGTTCTTGTCTGTTTTCTTTATATTTATTTGTTGTCCCCTCTCTGCTCTTTTTTTATTTATTTTTATTTCTGTTCCTTGTGTGAGTCTGTTCCTGTGTATCTGATTCTGTTTTCTGTCACTTTCCACCCACTCTTCAGTCTGCCTCTCCATTCTCCAGTCTTCAGTCTTTATCATTCACACCTGTCCCTCATCAGCCACCTGTCCAGGTGCTCTCATTACTCACTCTCACTCTGTCTTATAAAAAGCCTTTCTCTCCTCCACTCTTTGTCTGGTCATTGTTCTTTTTACACAAGACAGCGCAGTCCTCCTCTGTCTCTGGTTTCTGAGTTCCTGTCCGAGTCTGTATCCGTCTTGTTGTTGCCTGCCTGTTTCCGTTTTTTGTACGTTTTTGCTGCCACACCAGCATTTTTGTTATTATTGTTTAAAATAAATTTTTTGTATTTTAAACTCTTGTTTCGCTTGCCTGCCTGCAAATGGATCTAAAACACAAGGATTGTGTCATTCATAAACTACTGTACATCTGTAATTGTATTTCATAAACTACCTTTGTACTTTCAGGTTATAAATTACTTTTGTACTTTTAATTCATAAACTACCTTTGTACTTTCAGTTCATAAAATACCTTTGTACTTTGTTTTCATAAACTACATTTGTACTTTCAGTTCATACACTACCTTTGTACTTTGATTTCATAAACTACCTTTGTACTTTCAGTTCATAAACTACCTTTGTCCTTTGATTCATAAACTACATTTGTACTTTCAGTTCATAAACTACCCTTGTACTTTGATTTAATAAACTACCTTTGTACTTTGATTTCATAAACTACGTTTGTACTTTCAGTTCATACACTACCTTTGTACTTTGATTTCATAAACTACGTTTGTACTTTCAGTTCATACACTACCTCTAAAACTTATGGTGCAGCCTTGGGTTTGGTTCCCAGGCGTCTCACACCTGATGAGAACAGAGGAGCCTCGTTTGTGAATTAGACTACCAAGACTTTGACAGGTCCCTGCTATCAATGTGTAAAGTGTGACTTGTCAATTTACATACAGTAGGATGTGTGTGTGTTTTCTGTAAGCTCTGTTTTCACACACTGAACTTTGAATGGGTCACAGGTACGTGTTATCCCAAGTATGTGGGGGTGTTAGTTTCCAATTTACATATGTTGGTGCGTGTCTATGGCTTATCCTGTTATAACTTCGCCCTCTCACTAGCTGTGTTTCCATCCATTTTCATTTCGTATTTTGAGCTACCTCGCAAATATGTAAATACAAATTAATGCAGATCAGAAGTGTTTCCATCTACTGGCTTGAAGCGCTTCTACCAAGCCGCGCACAGCGTCATTACGTCAGACGTCAGCGTCATTACGTCAGACGTCAGCACTGCGCATGTCTACAGTAAACAGGAAGTAGCGGTTGAAAACAGAACCCGGCCACACATCTCGTCAAAATCGAGAGAATATTTCAGGTACGTGTTGCTATCGGGCGAGTTGTATTTATTCTGTCATGCCAACTAGTTTTAGCGATGTTACATGTTGTCCGGAGCGGAAACAGCTGAACGTCACGTGACGTGAATTTTCGCTACGTCAGAAATGAGTCGGAAAATGTGTTTCCATCTGTCGTTTAGCGCAACTCAAATCCCAAAAACCACCTCAAGCGAGCGTATAAACTTTTTAGCGTAATTCAGGAAGTAACCTCGCAATTTGCCGTTTCCATTAAGCTTTTCTGCTGCGCTATTTCAAATTGCGCAGCTAGAAACCTTGATGGAAACACGGCTACTGTCTCCTCACTAATTGATAAAGCTCCTCGGATGAGAAGCGAAACGTCTTGTTTGCTACAAATAAAGTCCAGTTGTTCTGTATTGAACGCCTTTTTTGATTTTATCATGTCCTGGACGACTGAGAATCTTCACCAGCATACACTACCTTTTTTACTTTCAGTTCATAAACTACCTTTGTCCTTTGATTTCATAAACTACATTTGTACTTTTAGTTCATAAACTACCTTTGTACTTTGATTTCATAAACTACATTTGTACTTTCAGTTCATACACTACCTTTGTACTTTCAGTTCATAAACTACATTTGTACTTTGATTTCATAAACTACATTTGTACTTTCAGTTCATAAACTACCTTTGTACTTTGATTTCATAAACTAAATTTGTACTTTCAGTTCATACACTACCTTTGTACTTTCAGTTCATAAACTACCTTTGTACTTTGATTTCATAAACTACATTTGTACTTTTAGTTCATAAACTACCTTTGTACTTTGATTTCATAAACTACATTTGTCATACGTTTGTACTTTCAGTTCATACACTACCTTTTTTACTTTCAGTTCATAAACTACCTTTGTACTTTGATTTCATAAACTACATTTGTACTTTCAGTTCATAAACTACCTTTGTACTTTGATTTCATAAACTACATTTGTACTTTTAGTTCATACACTACCTTTGCACTTTCAGTTCATAAACTACCTTTACGGTACTTTGATTTCATAAACTACATTTGTACTTTCAGTTCATAAACTACCTCTGTCCTTTGATTTCATAAACTACATTTGTACTTTGATTTCATAAACTACATTTGTACTTTCAGTTTATAAACTACCTTTGTACTTTGATTTCATAAACTAAATTTGTACTTTCAGTTCATACACTACCTTTGTACTTTCAGTTCATAAACTACCTTTGTACTTTGATTTCATAAACTACATTTGTACTTTTAGTTCATACACTACCTTTGTACTTTCAGTTCATAAAATACCTTTACTTTGATTTCATAAACTACATTTGTACTTTCAGTTCATAAACTACCTCTGTCCTTTGATTTCATAAACTACATTTGTACTTTTAGTTCATAAACTACCTTTGTACTTTGATTTCATAAACTACATTTGTACTTTCAGTTCATACACTACCTTTGTACTTTCAGTTCATAAACTACATTTGTACTTTGTTTCATAAACTACATTTGTACTTTCAGTACATAAACTACCTTTGTCCTTTGATTTCATAAACTACATTTGTACTTTCAGTTCATACACTACCTTTGCACTTTCAGTTCATAAACTACCTTTGTACTTTGATTTCATAAACTACATTTGTACTTTCAGTTCATAAACTACCTTTGTACTTTGATTTCACAAACTACATTTGTCATAAACTACCTTTGATTTCATAAACTACATTTGTACTTTCAGTTCATAAACTACATTTGTACTTTTAGTTCATAAACTACCTTTGTACTTGCAGGTTAAAATTTACCTTCACAAAGGGCGATGCAGTTCAAGTTTCGACTTTGAAGAAACCTTGATTGTATTGGACGACTCTGATGGAAAAGATGAGGAAGTAATTTAGATTCAAAAACGACAACAAATTAAAACTGAGGAAACTAGAGTGCAGCATCACATTCTTTAAACGTTTACAGACATTAAAACTGCTTTTGATCAGAGTCAGAGTCAGAGTCAGAGAGAATTTATTGTCATTTGCACCGCATGTAGTACATGTGTTGAAAACGAGATTATGTACACAGGGTCCCAGTTACATCCAACAACAAATGCAAGAGAAAAACAATAATAACATCTAGGATTAACTAAGAGAGACATCAGCTAGTAATACACTAAGCCCTAATGTAGTAGAAAAACATCATTATAAACAGCAGCACGAACATGAGCAGATGGTCACAGATGAACGCAGCAACAAGAAACAGATCAGTATCAGTATGATGTGACATTTTGCAGTGTTTATTCTTATTATTTATTTATTCATGAGTCTGACAGCCTCAGGGTAGAAGCTGTTCCTCAGTCTAGTGGTTCTACATTTGATGCTCCTCAACCTCCGTCCCGAGGGGAGTGGTGCAAAGAGTGAGTGTGCTGGGTGAGTGAGGTCTTTCATGATGCAGGTGGCTCTTTTTCTGCATCTGGAGGTGTAAATGTCTGTGATGGTGGGGAGACTGACTCCCACAGACTTCTGTGCAGCCTTCACCACTCTCTGCAGAGCTTTTCTCTCTGCAACTGTGCAGCCTCCATGCCACACGTTGATGCTGGAGCACAGGACGCTCTCCACTGCACACCTGTAGAACGAGGTGAGGACTGGGCTTCTCAGACCGGCTCGTCTCAGCCGTCTGAGGAAGTAGAGTCTCTGATGACCTTTCTTGATCAGGCTGGTGGTGTTGTTGCTCCAGCTGAGGTTATCATTCAAGTGTACACCCAGGTATTTGTAGCTGGAGACCACCTCCACCGCAGATCCACCTATATACAGTGGGGTGTGGGTGTGTTTGTTCCTTCTGAAGTCCACAATCATCTCCTTCGTCTTCTTCACATTCATGTGAAGGTTGTTCTCTTTGCACCAGCTCTCCAGATGTTCCACCTCCTGTCTGTAGCTGGATTCATCATTATCTGTGATGCATCCCACCACAGCTGTATCATCTGCAAACTTAACAATATGACAGCCTGGATGTGTGGCTGTACAATCATATGTGAGCAGAGTGAACAGAAGAGGGCTCAGCACACATCCCTGAGGAGAGCCAGTGCTGAGGGTGATGGTGGAGGAGGAGAAGTTGTGGATCTTCACGGACCACAACTTTTGATGTGCCTATAGATAATTTAAACACATGGATTATCTTTTATTTTATAAGGTACAATAAGGCGCAGCACGGTGGCGCAACTGGTAGAGCTACTGCATCTCAGCGAGAAGGTTGCCGGTTCAAATCCCGGTCCGGGGGGGCCCTTCTGGGTGGAGTTTGCATGTTCTCTCTGTGCATGCGTGGGTTTCCTCCGGGTACTCCGGTTTCCTCCACAGACCAAAAACATGCATGTTAGGCTGATTGGTAACTCTAAATTGTCCCTAGGTGTGAGTGAGAGAGTGAGATGTTGTTTGTCTCTATGTGGCCCTGTGATGGACTTGCGACCCGTCCAGGGTGCACCCCGCCCCTCGCACTGTGATTGCTGGACATGGGCTCCGGCGACCCCCGTGACCCAAAATGGAAGAAGCGGGTAAAAGATAATGGATGGATGGATGGATGGATGGATGGATGGTACAATAAGGCTGTAGTGTGTCCCCCACCTGTGGTATTGTGTTCATGCGGTTGTAACGCTGCACTAGCTCATCTTTGGTGGGCATGCGGTGCTGTCCTTTCCCCATTCCTGTAAAAAGCACCACAAGACCAACAGACAAGGACTCTGAATTATTACTCAGATGGAAATACAGCAATATGCTGCACATAGGGGAGAGGTGATGATGGAGTCACCAAAGGAACAGACCCAAACCCAGCAACAAGCTCATTTTATGCAGCCACAAAATAAAGTCCAGCATGGCGGGTTATGCACAACACAACACACAAAACCCAACACAAAGCAAAATGAACAAACATCACATCACAGATTGACAAAATAAAACAAAATTGACTTGTAAAAAATACAAAATAATTTAAAAAAAGACATACTCCAAGTTGGTAATCAGACCATGTTTTAAACATGTTGGGTGATCATGGTAAATTAAAAACAGGAAGTGGTTGTAACAGGATCTTTGAGCGAGGAACGAGCTTGTCCTACCTGAGTATCCAAAAGATATGCTGGAGATGGGGCTCAGATAGATGCCCTTTCCATATGCTGCCCCATGCAGCTTGAGATTGAAAAGAGCAGGAAGGAAGGAAGGAAGAAAGGAAGGAGGGAAGGACGAGTAACTGAGCAGTTGCATGGGACAGCCTTACACAAACACACCAGTTACCTCTGTAGTCAAATTAAGGTTTAAACCTATAGGTGAGTGAGTGTTCTTTACATTTCTGGAAAGATATTTTGTTAGAGTTATCTAGTCAACATGTTGTGCTTTGGAATTGCTATTGAAGAAATGCTTACATGGCCACTCTTTGGCACTCTAGTGGTGTAGAACCACTAGACTGAGGAACAGCTTCTACCCTGAGGCTGTTAGACTCATGAATAAATAAAAATAAAATAAAAAATAAACACTGCAAAATATCACATCATACTGATGCTGATCTGTTTTCTTGTTGCTGTCATCTGTGTTCATCTGTGACCATCTGCTCATACAAACTCATGTTCGTGCTGCTGTTTATTCCCACTATATTAGGCTTAGTGTATTACTAGTTGATGTTTTTCTTAGTTAATTCTAGATGTTATTACTGTTTTTCTCTTTCATTTGTTGTTGGATGTAACTGGGACCTCGTGTACATAATCTCGTTTTCATCTCATGTACCACATGCGGTGCAAATGACATTAAAGACTCTCTGACTCTGACTCTGACTCTTTGAGATGTACGCAGTCATGAAGGTAAAAACTAAATGCATGGGGCAGGTGGAAAATGACGAGGATCCAATTAGAACAAAACAATAATAAAAAATACATGAAAACCGCAGCACAAAGAGCTACTGAATGGTTTTGGTGTGGAAGTAGATGTCATGATATGACAGAAAGAACAAAAGTAAAAAAACAGAAACAAGTTTTTGCATGTTGTAATGGATGGAGACTGAGGCAGACTCAGCCCCTCTGCTCTTGTATGACAATGAAGAAGGATCTCTGAAACAGGGAGAGGAGAGGAGTAGATGAGCACTGAGCTGAAATCAAAGATGGAGAGTTCAAAATGTTGGTGAACAAAGACGGCACAAATGAAACGTATCAATGGGATAGAGCAATCATGACGGGCGTGAACAATTCAATGAGGGCTGAGATTTCTAATTTAATTGTGTTTAATCTATTTTCAGGCTATGCGAGTGTATCTCCAAGCAGTCATTATCAACGGTACTATGCCATTGAGACAATTCTGTGCTTTCTCTGCTATACGGATACAACTTTGGAAAAGGAACTGAAAGTTAAAGATGAATACAGGAATAGGCTTTAGTTAATTAATTATACTGAACAAGTTGAATAAACTCTATTGTGTCATTTGTTCCTAGTTTGAATGGATAATTAGTTGTGCAAGATAAAAACTTTCAAAAGGGGCACTACTCATCGCTTCAGAGCAAGTCTTTTGTATCACTTGGCTTCAGACTGAGCGTAATGTTCTGGGGGGGTTAACCCTCCTGCCATCTCAGCTGGCAATACAGCCCACTGCCTAACAGGATGGAAGCGTTTGCTGATGTCAGCAGAGGCCATAAAAAGCAGCCGACATGGGCCAGAAAAAAATCTCCTACTGTGTTCTCTTCACTAAAATGCCAGGTAATGCCGGAATCCATTAGAGCAAAAATGAACCAAACCGACAGAAGGCTTGCTTTGTGAAAGAAGGAAGTTTGCCTTTTAAAAGACAATGCATCATAATCTATCAGGGTTACATACCTGTAGTTTGGTATAGGAGGCATTAACCAGTCCATTCCTCAGAACAGAGTGCCAATTCTCTATATGGGAACCACTGAAAAAGAGAGATACAGTAGATAATAAAATACAAAGCAGTGTTCTGTGAGTAAAAAAAGTCTGTCTGGATCAGTGCCACTGCATATGTAGTGGCCCCACCCACGCTAAAAAATAATGAAAAATAATAATAAAAAATACTTTGTGAAAAAAGAAATTCTCACTACAGTAATCATATCTTAAATGCTAAAAGCTTTTTCTGTTTTGTTTTTATTTCTCCTTTCTTTATAACCATTCAACAGTGAAATCATGAAGTTTGTTGTTGAACAACTCATGCTTCCCAAGAGCTGACATTTGATCAAAGCATAAACATAAACTTTTTTTTATGTTTGATCAGTTTATTTTAAGGATTAATTATCACTGAAAAGATACTGACTGTGTATCTGTGATCTCAGTGAGAGTTGCCTGGTTAAATAAAGGTTAAATAAATAAATAAATAAATAAATTATGATTTTATTAAGAAAAAAAAATCAAAATGAAGACATTTTTGTATTTTTCTTCATTTTGTTCAGCATTTTGTTAAATATATGAGACAAAATAATTCACAAAGAAATAAGAAATAAGCTGTTTTGTGACAATCACAACACATCTGCTGGGGTCATCTATTTATACCATTTACGCAAGAACATTTGAAGGCATCCCAGTATATTATCCAAGTCCTTCAATTTTGTGTCATTTATTAATGGAAAAAGATGCAGATCAAAGATGACAACTCATCACAACAGACTGATTCTCACAGAGCTGCTATCTAGACTGTAAAAATAGTTTTATGATACTATATTTAGCATGATTTGAAGCATGTTTTTTTTTGTTAACCTTCACACAGTGAAAACACATCTTCATTTTACGCATTAATTACTTGAACATAGATTTTCTTTTAATTTTGCAGTTACAACAGTGCATGTTTTTGTTTTGTGTGTTTCTGTTTATGCACAAATAAATCGAGGGAAGCCAGGATGAATTAAACCTTTGGCACGTTTGGGTTGAGAAATTATAAATCAGAAGCACTAACCAGCAGCAAAGGGAGACTGTTAGCACTGCTTGTGCATCAGTCGTTCCCCGCCAGCGCCCAGATGGGTCTCGTGTATCTAAAAAATTCAGCAGAGCCCCATCTGCTGTGATACGAATCTCTTTCACACATTTATCGCCAGCTTCACAAGCTGGCTAAGAAAGGTGCTCTCTGTCCAAGCGAATGGTCACTGCTTTGAGCTTCAGTTTGCAATGGTACTATCAAAATAAAACCTCAATAACTTTGTCAGGTGTTACACATAAACATAATCAGGTTGGTCATGAACTAATGCTTTACATGTAAATTATTATCCGACTGCGTTCTCCCATCATACGCCAAGGAATTTGATGACCAAAGACTGCTTTGTGGTGATCTAGAATACACAATTTTATTTTCAACTATGGTAGTTGATGGGAGGTGTCACTCACTGGAAGGCAAAAGTGCTGCCGTAGAGCTTCTTGGCAGTGCGAAAGCGAGCTTCCTTGGCTGGGGGGCTGCTGAGCAACAGGAACTGGTGGGACGTGTGCATAAACTTCAGTTGCTATACAATACAACCAGAGAACCAGACAGAGAAACAACAAAGGAGAGTGAGATCGGGAAGCTAAAACTGTATTCCAATTCTTGTTTGATTAAAAACATGAGCGGATGATGCCCTCGACACTTACCCTGCTGAGGGGCAGCTTCACAATATGAGACCTGTTACTGGAAATTATCCTGCAAACACACAGAGAGGAAGGGGGAAATAGTAGTGGACTTATAATATATATATATATATATTTTTTAAGTCAATAATATATATATATGTTTAAGTCAAATTCGGGCAGCACGGTGGTGCAGTTGGTAGAGCTGCCACCTCTTAGCAAGCAGGTTGGACTGGCTCAAATCCCAGCCAGGGGACTTTTTGGATGGAGTTTGCATGTTCTCTCCGTGCATGCGTGGGTTTTCTCAGGGTACTCCGGTTTCCTCCCACAGACCAAAAACATGCATGTTAGGCTAAATGGTAACTCTAAATTGTCCTTAGGTGTGAGTGAGAGAATGAATGGTTATTTGTCTTGTTTGTCTCTACGTGGCCCTGTGATGGACTTGAGACCTGTCAAGGGTGTAATTCATGTTTTTTTTATTATACCTGAAAATATTCAATGATGGCTCAAAAACACAAAGGGGTGGGTGAATAAGGATTTATATACCAGTGTTTGAAATTTGCATTTCCAAACAAATAACATATCAACTTTCAGTTTTCACAGCAGAAATGGTAGCAGTAATATTAAGCCTACACTGGATAGAGGAGGTTAGACCAGACAGGGTGGTAGTATGTAGACTCAAAGGCTGTTATACAGTAGAAAGCCTGCAGTTTAAAAGAAACAACAGGAAGGACCCTCTTTTAGAAATACAGCACCGTTTATTCAGGTTGCACAAGAGTGGTATGGGTATTCAGTTCCCTTTCAGTTAGGTTCTCTCGGTGCAACACGATTGCTATGGGAACTAGCGCCCCCGTGCGGTTACCTGAAGGAATACACTCACGCCTTTACAGCTGGGGCGTCAGCGTCGCGCCAGAGGCCCCGCCCTCTGGACATATAAGCGGCTGACGCCCGTCCATCTTTCTCTTTTAGCACTTCACCTCGCAAATACCTGAAACACTCTTCTCGGATCTTCTCTGTACCTCCATCGCTCGACCAGATATATGTATATATATATGAATGTTTCTGTTCAGTGCCCTGAGATGACATCTGCTGAGACTTGGCACTATATAAATAAACTGAATTGGAATATTAATCAACTGAATAGTGTGTGAAACCAGGAGTTTCCAATATTGAACCGCTTGACAATTTTCTCATTTTCTGAGACATTGAATTTAGTTTTTTTCATTATTTGTAAGCAATAATCATCAACATTACAAGAAATAAAGGCTAGAAATATTTCACTCTGTGTAAAAAAAAAGTTTCACTTTCTGAAATAATTGGTAATTTTTTTTTACTTTTTCCACAATATTTTATTTTGTTCAGATGCTCCTAGTCATCAAAAACATTTACTTAAAATGTCTGCCTTAACGTGCACTCTGATGAGGAATAATAAATCAGACTGTGTTGACACAGCCAGCAATGTAAATAGAAAGTGAAATGCAAAGTATCAAAACTAGAAAAATACCTTGTGGTGTTTTGCTAGTTTTGATACTTTGCATTTCACTTTCTATTTCTCTCCTAAGTTCTTTTTTTTTCTTTCTGTTTGTTGTTTAAGGAAATTCTACCATTGCTGTTCATCATTCTTTAGTTTGTAGCAGGTCGCTTTTGTAAATGAGCCCTCGAGGCTCAATGAGATTTACCTGACTAAATAAAGGTTGAATGAATGAATGAATGAATGAATGTAAATCCATTTTTGGATCACTCACCATTGTAGCAGGGGATGGGCCAAAGGGTCCAGTTTGTCCATCTGTTTCTTGATCTCAAGATATGAACCCTGGGGGTAAAAATACAATTATATGCTGCTTTCTGTTTCATTTTTCTTAAATCAAAGCAGTAAATGTCTAGATTCAAAAGTTATTTGTGGATAATTTAAATGGCACTGAAGATTTGTTTGTCTAGATGCAGTCCGTCTACAAATGATAAACAACACCATGGACCACTGAATAAAAAAAATACAATCAGTCTGCTCTTGACCCAGGCTTGTCCCTTTCAAATTCCCTCTTGTACCTGTGTCATTTCACGGATGGACATGACGCTATCCAGCGCTTTCTGCAGTCTTTCATAATTCTTCTTCTGTGTTCATCCGTTGAGCCAGATGTATGCAGGGAGAAAGGGAACAACATAATGGTGTCTAAAATCACCCCAGGTTTGCTGTGGTTTATTTTTTAAACATTTTTACTTTAACTCAGCATCTTTTTAAATGTTAATTCAGAAAATGAGTTATTTTTAAAGAATGCAAAGCTGGTTTCTCAAATTAACCAATAAAAATTATAGAATTAAACTTTAAAGTATTTTTCCCCTTGTAATCCTAAATCCAGCAGAGAGTATGCTGACCTTTGGGTTGAATGCAAGAGTTTTGGGATCATTTGGATCAACGACTGATGGGTAGGGCTCAAAGATGATGCTCTTTCTGGGAGACTCGAGTGCAGCTCGACACATGGCCACAAGTAGATCCACCACCTGGAAAGAGTTTTAGGAAACTTTACCAAGTCATTTATGATTACTTGCTGATAAAAATGTAAAAAAAAAATTCAAGGTGGAAATTTTATTTTAATGTAGTTTGAGAGATTTTTTATTTTTTTAATTAGATTTATAGAATTAAAAAATAACGGGGAAACAAAAATCTTTCAAAACAGATCAAATGAAAAACGGTCTCAAAAACTGCTGCATTTTGAGTTGTCACCTCTGCTCCTGTGGCCACCTCCTCAGCAGCTCCGGACATCACACCCAGAGTGTAGAAGGAGAACACACACAGCTCTCTGGTGCACACAGCAGGCTGGATAAAGACACACACCACACGCAGGAAGAAACACAAATATCCTCAGCGTGTGTGGTCTTGCAATAAAACACTACTTTTATGGTCAAGATTGGAAAATCCAATAAACAAGATTACATCACAAAAAGAGAAATTCTTTACTTTGAGGCATTTCTTAAATTATTATGAAAGTAATACTATTTACTATACGGTAATATTCTAATAGTATAAACGTGTTTCTCGTTTTCTGTCTCTGATACCTTCAGCATGGATCCATTTTGAAAGACGTGCTGTTCGTCACAGACCACACAGTACTCATTAAGCGTGGGGATCCTCTGCTCTGAGTACTTCATTATCTGTTCGGAGAAAAACACTGTGAGGTTTGTGATTATACCTCCCGCCTGCAGCACTGCCATGAACAGGAGCAAACACAGCGTAGGCACAAGCAAATACAGTGTTGCAAATTGTCTCAGATATTTCGGATAATTTCTTCTATGAGGGTACCAGAGGACAAAACACATTATTAGGAATAAGAACTATACTACTTTAAAATGTGACATTTAGAGTTCTGGTGATGATGGCATTGAGGGAAGTCAGGTGAAAGTGGTCTCTTGTAGAAACTGTTTTAAATACAACCGTTTTTTGTTTGTTTGCTTTTTTGTTTTTTAATAGGGTAACTAGCGATGAAAGTCAAACACAGCATTTAAACAAGGATTAAATGAGTGGGAAATCAAAAGCATCGAACTGCTCACTGTAAATGCGATGGTGCGGCTACTGTTGCTAGCAAACTTGCTATAATGGTAGCCACAAGTGATGAAGCTAACGACTCATTTAGTGCAAGTCAAGGATCTCCAAGCACGTTATCAATGAGGCAACTGGTGATCGAACTGGAGAAGCAATGAATCTCACTGAAGGAGGACCTGTCTGTATTAATCCAGGAGTTAGTTCAAATGTTGCGGTCTTCGGCGATGCATGGAACTGTGAGTAACTTTAACAACCACCTCACTGCTATAGAGTCCCTAATGGGGGAAAACTTTGAGCGCTTGGTAAGAACAGAAAAGACTGAAGTTGCTGCAGACCCAGAACAAGTCTCTTCAAGTCCACCTCAATCATCTTGAAAATAGGTCTCACAGAGCCAACCTTCAGATAATAAAACATCCCAAAAAGTCAGTGAGAAGGCCCAGGACCTGATAGAGTTTACATTAAACTGGATGTCTTCTCAAAACCCCAGAGCTCAAGAGAGCTCATTGCTCCCTTGCTCCTAATCCCTGTCCGGCACGTTAACCAAGACCTATTGTGGAAGGAGAAGGTGCTTCAGTGGACCAGAAAGCATGAGCTGAAGAACTGAACAACAATACAAATGTACCCAGATATCAGAGCAGACACTGCAAAGAAGTGAGCTGCTTTCAACAAAATCAAACAGGTTCTCTACAAGAGAGGAATTAGGTTTGGACTTGTGTTCCCTGCTCGCCTGCAAGTTTCATATAAGGATGAGATGTTCATGTTTGAGACATCGGAGAAGGCACACACATTTTACAATGAGCGGGTCACGAATTAAAAGTGAGGTGCCTCCATCTGCTCTGCGGTCATCTGCACGATAGCCAAATATGTTTGATTGATACGTATCACGTCAGGACTTAGAAGTGATTTAACAAAGTTTTTTGTTTGTTTGTTTGTTTGTTTGTTTTAATTGTCATCTGAGAACTTTGTTCACCTTTAGATGCTTAGGGCTGTCATTGTACGTTTTATTTACATTGGCTATTCAGAACAGTTAGGCTCCAATTCACTTGTACAGTATATGGCACATCTGTATGTGTGTGTGTGTGTGTGTAGGCTCCAATTCACTTGTACAGTACAGTATATGGCACATCTGTATGTGTATGTGTGTGTGCGTGTGTGTATATATATATATATATATATCGGCAGCACGGTGGCACAACTGGTAGAGCTGCTGCCTCTCAGCGAGAAGGTTGCCGGTTCAAATCCCGGTCCGGGGCCTTTCTGGGTGGAGTTTGCATGTTCTCCCCGTGCATGCGTGGGTTTCCTCCGGGTACTCCGGTTTCCTCCCACAGACCAAAAAACATGCTTGTTAGGCTGATTGGTGACTCTAAATTGACCCTAGGTGTGAGTGTGAGAGTGGATGGTTGTTTGGTGTGAGTGAGACAGGTCCCTCTTGTAAATGAGTCCCCGTGACTCAACGAGGCTAGCCTGTATAAATAAAGGTTGAATGAATGAATGAATGAAAAAAAAATATATATATATATAT